>SCDZ01000955.1:0-19090 GCA_004143845.1 Drosophila lacertosa | reverse complement strand
ATACAAAGAGACTTAAAAATTCAACCAGTCAGAGATGTAATAGCTGAACAGAAAGAAAAGTACTATGGCAAGCTCTCTTCGCACCCCAATCATCTCGCGGGAGATTTAACAAGGATGCGCAGTCGATCCCGTCTTCGTCGTAATGATCTACCATCCCAGCGATAGACTCTAGGGCCGGGCAATCAGATTATAGTCCAATTAAAGTGTTAGTTAATGATTAGTTATAAGATTTGTAAACTTAATGTTAGTCTCATAATTAAGAGAAGATTCAGTAAATAAAAGCAAAGTATTTAAAAAAAAATAAAAAAGCTCAGCAGGACTTTTTAGATGGCATGCTTGACCTTTCGTTGTTTCACATCAATTCGATTTCTATTCGTTCTAATAGAAATCTTGAACTTATCTTATCAACGATCACCTTAATGTGTGTGTCTCTAGGACCTCCCCTTTGTCTGTCCCCGAAAATACGCATCACCCTACGTTAGAAGTTACTTTATGTGAATGCAGATCTTCTAAACTGCATTCACCAACTCCTATCATGCCCCGTCGTTGCTTCCGTATAGGTAACTACGCTATGTTAGCTGATCTTATTTATACAACAAATTGGTCAATTATGTATTTCGCGCTTGACATATTCCTTCCTCCGGTCTGCCTTCGTATTACTTTCATGGGACTGAAAACTCAAGCAATGACTTCGCTCCCTCGGACCTCTTTGCTTTTTGCAATTAGCCTATTCCCCTGTCTTCTTTAATAATATGTCTTATGCTTATAGGAGTGATTCTTCCAACTAAATAGTTACTCTCACTATATCTCAGTTTTCTCTTCTTTCCCCTATAAATTCCTTAAAATCCTACTACTGTGCTGGACCACACAATATTCCAAGTTGTCTTCTAGTCTTGCAGACATTCGCTACTTCGACCATTGTCACATTATTTATTAATGGCCTATGTTCATTCTCGTATTTTATCGGTCTCCGACTATTTACATCATACTTACCTACAGGACGACTTAAATTCCATTCAACTATGGTGTTCAGCAAATTAGTTGTATTTAAATTTTTCTAAATGTATGTATATGATGTTTATCAGTATTATGCAGCACGTAGTTACTAATTCCATAGACAATGTTAAAGACCGTGGTGATCTTCTAGATTTTAATCTAAGTTTAATAGTCACATATCAACTATTGTAAAGGAAGCTAAGGTTTTATTAAACGTTCAAATAGAGTCCGTTCCAAATCAAATTTTTGGTTTTTGCCATACGTGGTTTAAACTGAGATACTAATCTCAGTTTACCATCGTACTCCAGCAGACTTTTACTCCTGAATCTTCCGTCGTTAACAAACCGTAAAAGAACACTTTGTGTTGATATTCTAACTAAGTTAATTGTTGGCGACATAGATTCACATTTTCTTCTAGGTCGTCTAAACTTCTCCGTCTCCTTTCGAACTACTATAAATTACTGTCTTCTATTTTTGTCTACGTGCACGACGAATTACGCCGTGTACAATTAATTTCAGGTATTATGTAGAATACTCTGTTTACATCTTAGTTACTTGAGTTAAGTTTAAGACAATCTCTATCATAAATAATTAAAAAATATTTTACAGTTTAGATATGTACTCAACATAATCTGATACACAAAATCCCTGTTAATTCGAAGTTTTCTATGTTGAACCTTTTTAAATGGAATTCTCGATAAATCTCATTATTCTGTAATTCGTAAAAAATGTGATTCCCTTGCCATTTTAAATAATCCGAACTCGACTGTACCCGTAATAGACACTTAAATCCTTCTTTTTTTTTTTTGATTTCGCAACAATTACAGATGACACAGAAGAATTAGCCAAGTATTACCTTAATCGTACTTACGAAAGTTGGTAGACGATAATATAGATCACATTCTCGGCAGAGCTCTCAATGTGGTAGACGGTACCCTAGATCGCTCAGACATCGAAAAAGTTAGAATATCTGAATGAAACTAATCGAATATAATAATATATAGGTAGTAATAAATTCTTAGACGCAACAACTAAAAAACCAGCTTACAATTAAAATTAATTAAATTGTTAAGGCAAAATAGAATGATTTTGTTGACACCCCACACTTGTATTGTTGGGCAGAAGATGGGGAGATAACAATCACTCCGGCAAAATCAAATATAATAAACCCCACCACTAGTTGAACAGTCCTTTGAGGTACCTATAGTATCTTTAATATGGCACCATATTATTTATCTCACAGCAACACACTAGACGACACCATAGTTGCCACGTTCCAGAAACCCTCTACATCGACCTGGACACCCATGGTGTCATCCTAAGGAATAGTTAACGGGTAGCTCACGCACATAGTTATTAAGTAGTCCTCGAACGCGCAACACTTTGTTGCAGTGCTTTAAAAGCAATGGTCAGCAACGGTAACCGAATGCTTTCTGTTGTCGCCTCAATTACGGCTTGCTGACCTCGACTTTGGGGCATGGTGTTCATCACCAGTTCAATTTTGTGTCCTATAGTTCAAGTTGTGTATGTTTATAGCTCGTTTACCCGGTCTTTTAAGTAGGTAATCAATACTCTGTCCAAATAAGGTGACATTGGATATAAACAAATGTGAAATAACATATTCATGATTTGCTATTCGCCTATTGGTTGTAACCAATTACTATACCATTAGCAAAATACTAGAAATCAAAAAGACAATAGACAATAGACAATAGATTGCCGTTGCATTTTCTGAATTATATTTAATTATAACCTCATTTAAATATCATCACGAGGAATTCCTAATTGTGTATTGCTCCATTTCGACGGATTAGGGAAATCAAATTCTCCCTATAAATAGATGTAAATTTATTACTTAAAAGAATGCAAACAGCTTATACTAACCGTAATGTGATCTGGTTCATGCCAAAGGTGCCAAATTATCCACCACCACATAGCCCCACCAACACTAACGGCACCAATTCTAGTAGCCTTGGAGTGAGCCGGTGGGGCACTTCGGTAAGATACACTGAAATATATTCATATGCAAATTTGTACACAGTTATTATATAACAGTATGCATTTACTATAAAATAATTATTTGTATTACTTACACGTGACTTTTTCTGTGTATTATTTTTGTGCTGCCATTTATAAATTGTATTGGATTTGCGGTCGCCAAAGCACAGCGTATATTTCGTAACATATTTAATGTTGACATATAACGAATATCAATTAGGTGTGGTTAAAAATCAGAAAAACACATAGTGATTGGAATTATTTCGATACACAGTAGATACATGATAGATGCGTGTGTCAAAATAGCAAAGCTGCTTTAGCGTCGACTGTAGGACTTTTGTTCAGCTCGGAAATTAAACATTTGATTTAGGCACTAAATCAAATAACTTTTAATGCATAATTGTTAAGAAGAGAATTTTTAAATATTTTTATGCACTTTCCATTACAAAAAAAAATTATTGTAAATTTCATATCTATTATTTTAAAAATAAATCAATTCATTATTTTAAAAATAAATCAATTTTTGTTGGATGCTTAGTGTTTACTAATTTTCTCCAAATCCCTGAAACCAATTTTTTTCCTTTAAAAGAACAAAAAAAGGTGTTAACACTGACATTACAAACTATAGGGGCATAGCTGGGATGTCCGCCATCCCTAAAGTATTTGAAAAAATAATAACTTCTTTGCAGTAACTCTGCAAGTCTCTTAAATCCCCTGCTCAACGTGGTTTGGTTAAGAGTCGGTCCACTACGAGTGTTAATGATGGTTTCTTAACAAAATAGCAAACTTTGTCAACCATCACATCTTAATTTTAAAAACTCGACCGTATTGGTTTTCCTCGCCTACTGCTCTCCTGGATTTCTTCCGATTTAAAAGTAGAATACAAAGAGTCTTATTAAAATATTTCAAAGCTGGTTCAAGTATCTTCTGGATTATCTCAGGATATTCAGCTTGTACCATTTGCTTTTTACATTATTTATTAGTTACTCAGTTATCACTCATGATGATGTGAATCTTATTTTTTTGTACTCCGATTATTAACATCAGCACGGCTTAAATTCTATGCAACTTTGGTGGTATTTTAATTGTTTTAATGTACGTTTAGAACTTTTCTTCAGCTTAATAAAATATTATTAATTTTTTTCTTGAGAAACCGTGCAACATACCTTAAGATTGCTGACAATAATTTTGTAGTGATTTTTTAAGGCTGTACTAAGATTCGTTGTCGCTTTCAAGATTAAAGGCAGAATTACTCGTACCGAATTAACCGAAATTAGTAGTAAGTCTATGAAAGTACAGTAAGTAAAGGCAAATAGGTTTGCCGACAAATATTTTTAATTTAGATATTGTGTGTGATCGCATGAACCCTTGTATTGCTGAAAGTGGTGCCAATATATCGGGTCAGTTAAGTTAAGTTAATTTAATGAAAGGTGTGTCGGTATAATACCATTGCGACATCTCCGTAAAATAATGTTTAAAATCAGAATCACAACTTACCTTTCAGAATCAAATTAAATAGAGCCATATTTTTAAATGAATGCTGAGTGGCGTTACAAGACAAACAAATTAATTATAACCTTTATAACCTTCTGATACAACAATGACGCCACGAACTAGCGTACAACTAACTTCAACGTAAACCGGCAAGTTTATTCTCGTTAATCTGGCTAACAGTTTATAATATAAGCCGGCCAACTGGTTTATCACACAGTTCACATAATTTCATAAACATGCCAACTATCTCAAAACTCCTTACCGAAATGTCGATTTAACTGCAGCAAATGGCGAACCACAACGTTTGGGCAAATCATGAATTCTGGGCTTGATCTGGATGTGCGCAATTTATTTCAATCCATTTAATTCAAGACCACAGCCCAAACTGACTTGATCCACGGCGTCATTCTCAGACCCATCAAACTCTGTGGTAATCCCCATCTCAGAGATTCACCGCAAATTATTTATATGTCAAGAATTATTTATATGCTCGGTTATTATTTAACTCCTCAATACTCCTGGAAATACTTCAGACACCAAAAATAATGATGGTGATGACGCTCTTCCATATATTCCAAGTTTTGCAGTTAGCATGGACTTTAGAGTACTTATGACTCGCACTACTTGTGTTCAGTTCTATGCAACGAAATAGTATCATAGAATAGCACCATAAGAAAAGAAATAACTTTCTGCCGCACTTAATATAATTATCTAATAATACGTGGAATAAGATTTTCAAGGATGGTTATCGTTATCGATCAATATCTGCCATGTTACTACCAACACAATAGTCTTAGCGGAGTAGTCTCCTTGATCAGCAAGATCTCTACACCGGATTAGAAACAAAAATCTGAACTACTTACTAGACTGTAATAAAGTTCCTACGGGTTCAAATATTGACGATATTGCTTCTGTTCGATGACGCATGCTACTGACGATCTGGACACACAGTAGAAACTTGTTCGATTTGCTGGTTCTGAGTTGATCCTCTATTCGAGTGACATGTCGCCTTATTGATATTATTGAATATGGAAAAAGAACTTAATTTTTTTTTACCGGTTGCAATGATGTATTTTCTTTTTGTCTAGCGTCTCATCTCCTTCTTTTGGGCGTGCATTTAACAAATTCATAACTGTTGCCGCTAAAGTCTCTGTTGCAGCCAAATACTGTTGAAATTCTTCTATGAACTGCATCCTTGTAATTCCATGTTTAAGAGAGCCAATGGTAGTCATAACAAGAGCGCTGCCTTCCGGTTGGTTTTTGGACAAAATGAAATCCACTGATACTAATACAATACCACTAATACAACAGAATTTGCATCGGCTATCTGCCTCATTTGACAGAAAAGAGATTTTTAATTTCCAAATTAAAAATGTAATCTTTATTTTGTAATTTTTTTTAAATTAACCCTTCGTTGTTTTCTTTTTGTGATAGTTGCACAAAACTCATTATTTGGTTGAACAATTTTTTTCTAATGGGTATACTCTAGGCTTTCCAAAAAGGTATCGTTTGTAACATTTGGAAAACTTGAAGGGTCTCAAATCCAGATCTATAAGTGGTGAGATGCGGCAATACTATTATTTTATGCACAATTGTGCATATGTGCATCAAACTACTAACATTCTATTAAAACAAATTAAGTTTAACGCTGTATAATATATTTATGTATATATAGTGACATATTTAGTATACCCTTTTCTCACTATATTAATACCCACAGTCCAACAACATTTAAATACCCCATGCCCACTGTAGTTTACAACGCAAGATTTGTAAGAACAGTTATCCCTTTGTCTTTGTTTATGGTAATTGTCATGTACGCCAGCATGGTTATCTGTTAGCAAACAGGTGTCCACTCTTTTGCTCTTGGCACGCGCCAATTGTCACGTCATCATATACATATATAAGCAGTTTTAATGTGTTTGCAAGGTTACTTGCCGGACACCCTAACTCTTTCAACTGGTTCAGTGAATTAATATTAAAATCTTCCAAATATTTTTTTTTCTTAGTTTATATGTACATGTATGTATGTAAATTAATCTTTATTACACCCTGAACCTAATATATTGCATATCTTTTCTAAAAAATACCAAAACATTCTCAAACCAAATTAGACCGCTAATTTGGTGGAAACATAGACTTCGGTGTTTTTTAACGACCGTTAATATTATTTTAAGCCACAAAAAAATAAAAATGAAGTAAATAAAGCATTTTGGAGGCAGTAGAACTAACCTGATCAGTAATGATAACTACAAATTCTTGCAACAGCCTTAAATAAAAGATACCATGTAAATCTGAAAATTAATGTATACATCTAAATAGCATTTACAGAAACAAACAATTTGTTTTTATTTATATGATTTTTAGATTTCTTTTTATCTATATTTTCTGCTTATAAGCTTTTCAAATTATAATTATCTTCAATATTATGACGATTACTACTGTCATTTTCTGTTGTAACTCCTGCTAATGCCAAGTTTGTATCATTCTTGTTAGCTTCATACAAAACTTTGACAAAGGAAATGTTTTTTAAACAATAGCTACAATAGTCAATTACCTATTACTTTAATTTCTGTTTAGAAATGGTATTATTGTCAATATCCCTACCTCCCTTGAAACTCGAAAAGGAAGTATAGAATCAATAACAGTACAATCCAGCGCGCATAGAAAATTGTGTATTGAATAAACTTGCTTGCAAAAAGTACCATGTTTTAAAAACTTGTAAGATGCACGCCAATTCGGTGATCTTAGTACTTGTACAATGTAATGGATTGCTGATTTAATTCGAATGTTTCCAGACATATAAAGTACGAATATAGATTTAGTATCTTGCTTTTTAAAATAAAAGTTTGAGCTGAAAGTCTAATTGACATTATACGCTCGTGATCGCCAAGCGCTGTGGATGGAATAGAGAAACCTAAATATGAATTTACGAAACATAAGAAAAGAATGGGTAGTTAATTGCTGAAAGAACAATGATCCTTTGCTTTATTTTGTAAATGAAGTCTATTTTAACCATAAACATCACGCTGAGCTTTTTCCCAAGCGGCTATTGGACCATGTTCCGGCCGGTATTTGACATTACAGCCATCTTGTTCGAGACGGTTGTCATCACGCAATTCTTCATAGCGCTCCCGATCGTACTTGGTAAAACCCCACTTTTTAGATACGTAGATCTATAAATAAGAAGAAGTAGTTAATCATGTATACGAGTAGTTAAATATTTGAATACCTTCTGCCGGCCAGGAAACTTAAACTTAGCACGACGCAGAGCTTCAACAACTTGAGCCTTATATCTGTCACTCGAACGTACAGACATAATAGGTTGACCAATTCTAACGCGAGCAACCGTTCCCTGCGGCTTGCCAAAAGCTCCTCTCATGCCTGTTTGAAGTCTGTAAAATTCGTAAGAAGCCATTAATGTAATCAATATATAGTGCTAATTGGGATGTACGAAAGTATAATACACTTACCTATCAGCTCCAGCACACGACAACATTTTATTTATGCGGATTACGTGAAATGGATGCAAACGCATTCGGATATGAAATTGATCCTTTCCGCAGAACTTTACTAGGTACTTGTTACAACAAATACGTCCAGCTTCCAGAGCTTCGCTGCTCAACTGCTCATATTCATCGGAAACCAAGTGGACACATAACGGAAAGTCCTCAACTGTTGCTTTTTTCCTACCCAAATCGAATATGCGAATTTTTGGGTCGGGTACGCCACGGCAAAAACGAGACTTCGGATAGGGTTTGTTCTTACAGTAACGGTAACTAAAACGAACGAAAATTAAATAAAACTTTTGAATAAACTTTTTTAAAAACATATTTGCTAATTTACACTTACCACCTAGCTGGCCGACGACCCATGATGAATCTGGAATGTAATTTTAAAATATATAACTTATGAAATTGACTTAAATTTAAAATAAGAAGTTAGTTTGGTTAATCGTTCGAGAATCTAATCGGAGTTTTTAATCACAATGCAGATAGATACTAACGGATTGTAATATAAAATTAGGAATTAAGTATGTACCTCTCACAACACAGCTCAAAACAAAAGGAAGTGTAATTTCGAGCGGAAGTACCAATGCCAATAATGTAATATCGAATTGTTATCGGTAACCGATAATAACACACACTTTCCCAACTCCAAATGCTAACATGAAATTGGTCAAGATAGCACCATTGAAATGTCAACTGATTTAAAACTATTTCTTATGAGAATACCAAATTTTCATATATGTTCATATGGATATGGTGAATGACTGTTTATTACCATGAACTAATGCAAGATTCCGAACATTTGATAAAATTGCTCTATGAATAAACATCTCCTAAAACTTACAAAGGCTTCATATTTTTGAAAATTGTAAATAGTTGTCCGGTTCCACATATTATTATAATAAAGCAAGCACTGCAATGCCATATAATGTTTGTATAATCTGGGTGCCACAAATAAAAAAATTATCGTTGACAATCATTTTGCAAACATTAACAAATATTAATAGTTATGTATGCATTTTTTCTAAACCAGAAAACTTCGAAAACTTTGAGAATAATGGGATAAACTCTCCAAACTCGATGAGCTCGATGAGCTTGTGCACTGGTTTTTAAAAAAGTCAATTTGCATAGAAAAGTTGGTTGGATTGATTCATAAAACCTATGAAAGACATGGCAGTAACAGCAATGGGCTTGATAGCGCCGGTATTCTGCAAACATGTTTGATTAAAATAATATGCAAGCACCAGTACCGTCGCTTAAATATTAAATCATATTTCAATATTTTTAAGCCAGCAATTGAATAAATTGTTTTCAAGCATCTTATCTAATCTAATCCTTTATTGTTCTTGACTTCGTTATTTATTAAGGGTTGCTAGTGTTCTGTTAAACTGCTTGTTAGGATACGTTTAAAATTAAGTAGATATGAAAAATATAACAAAGCGAGTTGCTGTCAAAGTTATTGCTACGATTCGTGAAATAAAATTCTTTCTAATACTCAACGTAGCCGTTCTTATTGGAGAAATATTGGAGAATATTATTGTATTGTTCGTGTTCGTGTCTCCAAATCCTTTTAGTTGACTGTGAAAATATCACCACAGTTAGAATTCTTTAAAATGTGTCTTAATAAAGATTTTGTGATGCCAGTGTTTGGCATTAGATGCATAGTATCCACTGTAGCCATTACTAATGTAAAATAGCATTGCAAGCATACAACATATTAAGGGTGCTGGCATTAGGAACTTATAGTAATGATAGAAAGCTAAGCAGTTGTAACTTTTAGTTGAAAATCTATTGGGACTTATTGCACAATATTCAAAGCGGATGACAATTTTGACCAACAGAAAATAATTTGTAATTGTCGTTATCATAAGGCAATTATTAACTGTCAGGTTAAATAATTAGAACGTTAAACCGTAGAGCAAAAATCCGTAATTATTTTCGAGAAAAAGAGTTTATCAATAGAGATATATATATCAAGGATCGTTAAAAAAACCTGAGGGCTGACTTAACGCGTTTTTCTTATCTACGCTCAATTTAAAAAGACAGTACTTAGACGGTATGCCTCTTAAATCAGGAAAGTTGATCAAGCCTGGTAAAGGGCGGCCATATTTAAGTTCAGCGTAAAGACGAAACTCACGACCCAGCGCCATACTGGCGGGTGAACGTCCAGTAGCCTCATACAGGGCAGAGTGGTATGCCCATAACGAATTTCCAGTGTCCTGTTGAATCGCTTTATCATTCCAATAGATGTGGTAATGGCAGATGGTTGTAAACTCCAAAATAAGTTTGTAATAGGAATAAAAAAAACTGATGAATAATCCATTATTCATTTAAGTGTAAAGCCGAGGCCAGTGTATCACAATCTTCTTGAGATATGCTTATAATCCTATATGTTTTATTATAAGGCCCAATGGGTTAACCTCCGATCGAAAGAAATTGCATTTAATGGTAGTTAATTTTAGGCCAGCGCTTACCAGGCGGTCGAAGAGCTTTGGAGGTGGTCCAGATGCTCCGCGCCTATACGAGAGTCGACGATCATAACAGCCAGGTGGACCATATGTGAATAAGCCATCCATCAGTTCCAAGGTGGTTTTGACGGTTGGGCAGCCCAATGGGATGACATTAATCTCATACCAACCAGGATTGCTTTATTTGCTCACAATACTGGTAACTGCGAGAAGCGTGCAGGTTCGTCAAATGTCATCTATCCTAGGCTGTTATATTTTGGGAAGTAACAGCTGCTTATCCATTTGTGGCGGCGATAGGCAAGTATTGAAAGAAACACACACAAAAAACACCACTCCCAAAGGCTGGCCGTCTCTTGCATTATAGCAGTCAGGAATTAGTAGTAGCACAATGTTATACCCGGCAATGTAGCTTGGTATTGTTGAGCTTGGTTTTAAAAACTTAAATAGAGTTTTTGACAATATTTTTTTCCCTCGCCATCTTGTCTAACAGTCTCTGAAACTCAAGTCATGGTCTGGTTCCGTCGTATACTGGAGGTGGCTCTTAATCCGGCATTTAAAGTACCCCATGGACACGGGTGGCAAGCAGTTGCTGAGTGGCTAGCCGTGGATCCGAGAATAATGTGACACAAGCGTTGTTCTCAATTTCGGATACAATAGGGAGCGGACACGTCATTTTAGATCGCAGGGAACTGGTCAAGGTGTCGTGCCATGGTTTTTTTCTTAAGCCATATGAATGGCAGCGTTCTTACACGCCGTAACTTACTTAAATTGTACCGACACTCTGGGTGTGCAGGATGTAAGCTTATCGTTAGTCGGGGAAAGCGTGGCGATATTTGTAGTTATCAAATCGTCGTTGCAACTATAGTTGCCAGGTGAACTCTGCAAGCCGTTTAGAATGGAGTATTCAAATACGATTGATTAAGCATTTCTGTTATAATAATACTAATAGATCATTTGGAAGTGTTTCAGATAGCATTTTGATTTCACAATTGAAAAAAAATTGTATCAAATAGTTACCATTTAATATTAAATAAAAAAGTTTTTAATTTTCATTGTTTTTGCTTATTATGGTTTCGTCATCAGTATGTTCTATACTTGGTTAGTTGTATAATGTAAACTAACAGTTATTGTTAAGAGTGCAACTTTTCATCATTTTAGTTCTTTTAAAACTACATTATCTTTCTTTAAGTATGTTTTTTTGTTTTTTAGGAATAAGTGTGTTTTCTTGTTTTATTTAAATATACTTTGTATTTAGTTCTTTCTGTTTTACAAAGTTTTTTGGTAATTTAATGGCCACAACAGTAGTATAATTTTTTTTTATTGAAATGTGTTTTTCTATATTGTTGACAGCTTCAATCAAAGTTGAGTGGAGTCGTCGTTTTACCTTATTAGCTTTTTTTATTAGCTCTTGCCAAGGACTACAATATTTGCCAATATTTTCTCCTGAAGCAGTCTTCAGTACAGCTATCCGAGCGACGCCAGGGGATCAGCTCGATCAGTCTTGCTAGTAGCCACTTCAAGGGTGGTAGATAAGGACGAGTCCTTAACAAGAACCACCAACGACCAATCCAGGCTGTTGTAGCAACGTTAAATATTCTGCCTTCCATCTGGACCAGAAGACTTGCTACAAGTAGGATACACGCTGCCAACTATTTGAACGATTCTAGTTCAGGATTGCTACGTCAGGCTCGATGTAGGACGTGGGTTGTCCGCCATTAAAAAATTGCGCTGGAGCTAATATATCTAAATCTACTGGCCTTTTTGAGATTGAGACTAAAGATTAAGAATCTATTTCCCAAATCCTATGTTCGTCAACACCAGAATCTGTAGAGAACACATTATTATTCTTTTGCGCCAAATTGGTTTATGGTCCCAGATTGAGTTCTTCAATCGACTGGCCTTTCGATGAAGGCCAAGTCGACTAGCATTCTGCATGAAGCGATTTTCTTGACACAACCCAACCTAAACGGGTATTTTGTATTATTGGGAGAATGCACAGCAGATCATAAAATAGACTTGCTCCAATTAACGTGTCCACGTGTTGAGGCTTATGAAACTCTGTATCCGAGAGATTGCTGCTTGTTGCGATGTTCCAATTAGCAATGTCTATACTGAAGCAAGGCTACTGATCAGTTATGTTAGAGGAAACATCTGCTGTGAAGTATGTTGAATATGTAGACTTAAGGGTCTGGACGTTACTGTTGTCCGAGAATCCATCCGTCGCAAAGTTGGAGCCCAGATACTGCTGCCGCATTCTTAACACTTTTAAGTTGAAGCTGATTTGATATCCGATTTATTATCAAATGCAGCGGGGAGCTGGAGTGTGGAGTGGATAGCTCTGGTGCATTAGCTTTGCGAATGGTATTCTTGCCTACATGGGATTTCATCGTATAAGTTGCTGCCCAGTGATAATCTCTTTAGAGCACGAATGTGTGCGTTGAATTAGTCCGAGAGTCCACGAAGCATAGCCACTGATCCATTCTCTACCTCTTTTAACTCGAAGATCTCTATAATGTATTTTATATCAAATCTTTATTTAAGGAAATTGAAGGCCACAGAATACTTCAAGTCCGAAATTTCTAGTGAGAGAATTTTCTCTAGCGCAGAATCCTGGTGACACGATCACAAGTGCTACAGTTTCCAGATGTTGCTGAGGTCTGAGTGATCATCTATTATTGTCGAGAACATTAAATAGATATCTGCCCAGTTCGCATATCCGAATGAAGGCGGCTTTATAGGTAGCAAGCCGGAGCAGGCCTATATCGAGCTGCTGGTGGCTGAACTGCGTATACGAGTATCCGAATACGGAGGCATGTGCGATCTACGTTTAGCGATTGCACACCGAACCGACACCTTCAGCGACACTATAAGTTCGTATCAATTATCGCGCAATTCACTGCAGATTTCGTCACAATCCAATTGTTCGAGCTCATTGTGGATTTGTTTGTTTCTTGCATGTCTTCAATTTAACCGAACCGTAAGAGTGGCTTTGTCAAGCACAGCCAAATTTTCCTCGTGCATCAATTGTTTATAAATTGAAGTTGCCTTCCGCTTTAAAAATTACACCCTGTTTGTCGGCACAATTGTCAAGGCGGGGTTTCAGTCGCTCGTGTTATTTTGACTGGTATGACTGTGTTCTAATAAGGGAACATAATTTGGACAATCGTCCACTGCTCTCTCGCATTGAGGGCCGATTGCCACTACGCGAACTGCTGGGATGTTTATAAGTGCGAGCCCATATTGTTGCTCGATACACAGCAATAAAATTCAAATCGGGGGCACCTATATTTAGCTAATGAGCTTTTTTACTAGCTATTGCCAAAGAATGCAGTTGCCGACACTTTAAGAAGATTAAGATGATTAAGACTATAAGCAACGAAACCGGTCAATGCTTAGAGGGACAAAGAGTGTAAGTAGATGTAAGAGCGTGGGCAGCTTGGTCGTGACTACAACACCAATAATTTACAGCTGGCTGCTGATTAGCATACAAGCAAAACTTTCTATATCTGCGTTTCCTGTACGTGCATGTTGTTTTGTCGGGTGCAATTTTATATTTTCTTTGTGTTTTTATTTTTTTGGCTTTGAATTCGTTATCCATGATAATCTTCTTGGGTTAACTTAACTTTGTAAATTATCCTTTTATAATATGATTGATTTCCAATTTCTTTCTTTAATGTTGTGTGGTATTAAAAATTTAGTGAGTTTATTTATAACCGTGACGAATGATTTATGCCAAAAGGAATAATATAAACATATATGTTTTATTTAAATTTTGTCTGGTGGTGATTCAGTAATTTCGAACTTGCGTTTGAAAAGATTTCTGTCACTCATTATTTCTCTACTCTTTCTAAAAAATAATAATTCTAAAATAATATGTTTTCTTAATTTTGGAAAATAAAATTTGTTTTCTTATTAATATAACGTTTCGTTCATACCGCTATAATGGGATTCTATGATATGATTATAGTTTTCTATAATTATAGCTCTTTTGGAACATTTAACAAAGTTTATATTTTTTGGATCCTTTTACTTTGGAGTAAGTACTGAGTCTGGTACTTTTGAAAATATACCAATTTTGCATTTATATTATTTTGTAATATTTATTCTATTTCAAATATTTCATCTGCTAGGTAAATTTTTATTTCTGCCATTGCAATTATATTGTCAATTGCGGAATATGTTATAACAATTTGCGTCTTATATTTATTTTCTATTTTTTTATAAAAAATTTGGTTTATTTTCTTCTACTAAATAAATGGGCTCTGACATTTTGAGATTTGATTCGTCCTCATTATATTTCTTTATCAGCGGTGCTGTTTCCTATCTACTTAAGAAACCTGGAACCACAGTTAAATCTTAAAATCCATCATCTGTGTTTTTTTATATATCTTATTCATTTTATTTTTTATATTTTTTGTTAAATTAATTAATAAATTTTATAAATTGATCTATTATGATTTGAAGCTTTGATCTATTAAAATAATATCTGGGAATCAATATACTATGGATCATTTTGATTAGTTATGTTTCCTTTTTGTAGATATTTAATTATTGGTTAAGCAATTTTAGATACCTCTTACGCACAAAAACATATTATTTTGCTCTTCTGTTCTTGGTTTTAATACTGCTGATTAGTAAAATTCTGATTTTTATTTTGGTTGTTTGTATGATTTTAATTTTGCCGTTTGTAGCTATAATTTTCATTTTCATGCTGATTATTACTGTGATATTCAGTTTGTTGTTGATTATTATTGTGATATTAAGTTTGTTGTTGGTTGTTAGTGTGATATTGACTTTGTTGTTGATTGTTAGTGTATAGTCTAGGTATTTGACTTTTTTATGTAATATTCTTTTAAAATTTGCTGTTTGTATTTGTTTGCATATTTTTTTTAAATTTAGATCGGTTTTTTTTGCTACCTTAAATGTTAAGAGAGGTTCTGTAGAGGTGTCTTGAATTTTTATTTCATTTAAGAGTCTTTGCCTGTGCTTGTACTACTGTATTAAATATGTCGCTGAAGACTTGATCGTCAATGTCTCCGCCTTACATTTTTCATTGATGCAATAAATTCATGCAAAGTTCCATCTTTATCAACGAATACAGGGAGATAACGTGTCTCCTTTTCGATCCCACTTCTTCGTTGTGTAACTAAATTAATGCCAGCATTTCAGGGTCTTTTCCGGGCCATTATCTGTGTCAGTACTTGGATGTACCTCGACATTTTGATGAGTACGTCTTTATTTTCCATAATTTAGATCTTTTGTTTAGACTAAGAAATAAGAATCTATTTTTTGGGCTTTAAAAACTTTAATATGATACTGCCAACGCCAGTTTAATAAGTAAAATGTCTCGGTGAAATGGATCGAATATAACATAAATTTATGGTAATCGAAACGTTTTCATTGCGGGTTGGGTGACAACTGAGTTGTGGTTTTCTTTTTTTGATACTTCTATCCAAGCGTTCTTGAGCATGCTATGATAATATTAAAGTGCTGACCTCGGTTACTTCGTTTCACATTAGAGCGAATTGTACGACGGACAGAATTGCCCTTATTCTGTAGATGTTGATATTAATGAATTGTATGGTGAAGACAGGGTCAGCGGTTTCGAAAGTATAACTCGTGTAAGCCAGCTTCGAATATAATTGCTAGAAGTAGTAGATATTGTTGAGAGACAGTCTCTAGAGCGTCCTTTCGTTGACGTGGAGATTTTTTACGCATAGGTGGCGGTGTATTTTCAAATATACTTAATTTGAACCCAACAGGTGCTGAAGAGCAATTTCTCTTCTCGTGGCTGCAAAAACCACTTTGTCGTTTTTGTTGGACGGACAACCAGTAGCACGTGATATGCGAGACGTATTTTAGAAAGTCAGGGAAAAACCAGGAAATAAAAAGGTGTGCATTTTGAAGATAAAATAAGTGGACGTATGTATATAGAGGTGACGCCATAAGTCGAAACATCAATATAAAAAACAAAATATATATGTTAAGCCACTGTTCGGCTGTGGCATGCCTCTTGTCAGCAGTGTTAAGCCGTTAATCAGCTATGTTTAGCTGCTTTTTTCGTTACAATATATGTCATTCGTACGTATTGGACTGAAATATACATTTTTCCGATAAAACCCTTATAAAAAATTTTTAACTATATAATCGCGCCAAATAACTTTTTTTTCACTTGGAAAATGTTCATCGCTTTTTTAGTTATTCCCCTATTATTGATTTAGTCAAGCCCCAATGGAATAGATTCTATAGAAGAGTGCGGGGCCGGGAAAAGGAGTTATATATACAGTCTACTTGTCGGGAAAGCCGTACCCGTACCCAAGTATCCGAAAGTTTACTAGCCCGTTTCATGCTGAGTCTTGTTAAAGGCAGATTCGGCAATTCAGTCTTAATTTTGAGTTTTTACGTCACGGGGCTGTTTAGTTTTGTGAAAATATATATGTCGGATCTTAAATTATGGTAGTCAGTGTAAGAGAAAGAGAAAAGCCATATCACACGAGGACGTGTGAATTGTCAGGAAGGCCGTGTCGTAGCGCATTGTAGCAAAGGGGGGGCGCCGTAGCATAGTTGGTTAAAGTGCCTGTCTAGTAAGCAAGCAGGAGATCGTGAGTTCAAATTCCGAGTCCAGTGAAGCGTCGTCGGGATTGCGACCAGACTCTGCTATGCTTATGTTAGACGATGGACTTTAGAGATTATTATTATTTGAACAGAAATAGTTAATATCTCCGACATATATATTTATATATGTCGGCACTGCAAATTTATACCATAACGTGAAAAGACACTTTGTGTGATAAATGAAATGAAAATAATGTATTAATTAATAAATAAATACCATGAAAAACTCATAAATAAATTAATAAACTAAACCTCGGCTAAATTTCTTCAGCTACCGTAATAGAAACTGCAACAACAAATGCAACAGTATCGAGTGCCCGCTCAATTTCGTCGTCTGCAAGATACCATTTATAAACAGATTTGGAATTCTGGCAGACAACTCTGACGATCTGCCCCCTGTAGCTATAGTTAACACAATTATAGAGCTTATTGGGACGGACAATTTAAACATAGCTCCCATTGCCAAGGTCAGTATACATGTTACAAAATTTCAAACAAGGTTAGAAAATAATTTTAGAGTACTATCCAAGCATCTAAAAAGAACTTCTACACGAACCAACTAAAAAGCAGAAAGGGACTACAAGTCATATTAAAGGGCATTGAGCCTGATACAACAACCGCAAAAGTTCAGTTCCTACTGCACCGTAGAATAACAGTAGAAGAGCCATATAACCGCAATGGCTGTGGTATTCACACAAAAAACTACAAATGCTTCCCAGTATACAAAAATATAAAAAGTCAAATCAAACAGCGAGTTACCGCTACACACTCTCAAAACGGACCGTTCATAGCATCCAAGTCAAACCCAGCATCCAAGTCAAACCCAGACGTCTTCTTTTCGACTGCAGCCAGATCCTCGTTTGGACCCGGAAACTTAACCAAAAACATGACATTCGCAAGTGCACTTAAAACGGGACTGGTGCCCCCTGCTTCAAATACACAGTATCCGCAAGCAACACACCCAGAAGTAAACACGGCACAACAGCAGCAACCAACAAAGCAGTAACAGAGCAAATTTGAAGTAATGTTATATATGTCGCAGAATTATTGAATAAAATATGTTAAGTTTAAGCGCAACAGAAATTATGTTAGTCTTTAAGGAGTTTGAACATTTGAATAAAGGGGAATAGAATAACATTCTGTTAAACAGACTGAGCATCACTGAGAGTGCAACTCAAGTGAGCATGGCGCCGGGTGTCTTTCTGTATGTGAGAGCAATTGCAATGATGATGCGGAATGATGAAATAAAAGAAGCGAGAGAGTGAGAGCGATGGCCTGCCAGTCAGTCGATTTTTGAGGACACATCAGAAAACATCACTCGAGCGACTTGTTGTGCTTAAATAAAAGTTTGCAGAATATGGAAGAAGAGGATGCACCGTTATCTCCGAGAACCGTACCTCATGTTCCGACATATATATTATTGCAGTGAAGCCTTATGGAATTCATGTCATTTATGCGGACAACTATGCAAGATTTAATGCGAAACCAAAATATTCTGATATAAATGCTGGTATCACAACAACCAAAATAATCAATGGCTTCCCTCCATATATCGATGTGGAACGCTAATGGCGTTTGACAACATAAACTTGAGTTAGCTCTATTCCTACTCGAAAATCACTTCAATGTAATGCTACTCTCAGAAACTCACCTTACAAACAAATATTATTTTAAAATACGAGGCTACTTATTCTACGGAACTAATCATCCCGATGGTAAAGCGCATGGTGGAACTGGTATTCTCATTAGGAACCGAATAAAGCACCATTGCCATAATGACTTTGCTGAAAACTATTTACAGGCCACATCTATAAACATACAATTGGATCGTGGAAACCAACTTACTCTAGCCGCCGTATACTGCCCTCCTCGCTTCAACACTTCAAAATACACAAGCACATTACAACCAAATGAAGACAAATCTTCAAATCGAGCAGCTCGTACTTGAAAAGCGACGCTTACGTCGAGAATGGCAATACCACAGATCGCCATCTGCACGGCAAAATTTAA
>SCDZ01000954.1:0-18686 GCA_004143845.1 Drosophila lacertosa | reverse complement strand
TGATGATGCCGGAGTAACCGACACGCACATCAAATTTCGCATTGAGGCTGGCGATCTCCAGTGCGTTCAACAGATGGCGCCAGTTGCCGTTGCGAAGGGCGCGCAGCCACACAATGCTCAACATCTCGTTAAATCCCAATAGATCGCTCTTAAAGGCTTTGTCCTGAATGAGGCTGGTGTATTCAAAGGTCTGAGCTGTCAACACGACCTTCAATTGCTTATCCTTCTCAAATGCCTCGCTGATGGCGGTCTCACTGTATAAAATATGTGAATCGATTAATTTCGATTAATTCCAATGTTATCCGTCTAGACCAAAATCTAGATAATCTTCTTTTTTTAGTTGAAATCGACCTAATGGTCCTGCCTCTTTCGTTTCATTTTCATTGGCTTACCTAACCGTCTTGAAGAGGCTCCTCGTGTAGGCCACACTAATGTCCATACCCAAATCGTTAAGCTGGCCAACCTGAGTCTGTAAATCGAGAGGCATTGGGATCAACATTCTTAGTGAGCTGCTCGACAGGCTTACCTGCTCAAGAACCTTGGTCTTGGTGGGGTATGCCGTGTAACTCACATGCTTCAGCTGTTGTTTCAAAATGTCGTAGCATATGGCAACACTTTTACGTGAGCCCCACTTACCAAAGTTCTGACCAACAACGAGACTCATGTAACCATCACAGCCCGCCATCGGCTTGCGACTCTCACAAACACGAAATCCTGATTTGACGAACACTTCAATTTGATGTGGGGATTGCTGTTTTCCAGTGGTGAATAGTTACTGCATTCAAAACAAATTTACAGATAAACAAAATATTTACATTTTGCGTTCGAAATTATACTCTACATACTCTCTAGAAAATCTAAATCCATTTACACAGTACAGATCAAGTGTCTCCTGGTTTTCTCGTACTACAGACGACGTTGGCTCCGCTACCAAATGTTTGGATCCGAAATGGGTAACTACTTGCGGTTCGGGCGGTTCAAAACTTATTCTACAGCTCGCATTCACTTTCTGCAATGTGGAAATGCCGAATGCGGCTACTCCCAAAATAAGAACGTTTAGCAATCCCATTGTAGACAATCTAAAATTTCGACTGTTTAGCTGTGCGCTGATATAAGTTCGTTTTATATGTCTTATCAATTGTACTCGTTTTGCACAGGTCATGGCTGCAATTAATAAAACGAACTGCGAACCGGGGATCATGAAACTTACACTTAAATATTTAATTTATAAATTTTCAATAAATACAATTCAATTGGACAAATACAATGTAGTTAGCATTTTAGACATTCAATTAACAAACATTTTGTTTATTTTTCAATACAAAACTTTTGAAGAAAAAAGGCATTTTTTTACATCCCTGGCATAGCATTTTGTACAATATTCTACCTTGGTTATACTTTATATAAGGTCAATCAAAAAATCTTTAATAATATGAATCGTTTTGTAAACTTATATATATATATATATATATATATATAGTATTATATATATTATATATAATAATATATATATATATATATATATATATATTATACATATTTATTACCATTGAAATGTTATTGTGGAATGTACATATTTATGTTATATACAAATAAATTATAAATGTGAGTCTTACTAAACATCGTTAAATTGTTAATAGGAAATATCAGGAACATCGAAATATCGCATAAAGTGCTATGTCTAAATCTAATTTGTTTTCTTGATAACAACAATCAGTTGAAACAGTTCTAATCTATGGACTATCTTATGACTCTATACTTATATGTATATACAAATATTCAATTTTTATATTCGCACGTGCAAAAAATAATATATATAAATATATATATTATATACGTTCTTAATCTCAGACATATAACCAATTAACAGTCGCACCTTCAATTAGCCTTTGCCAGAACATTATCCTTGTTGTATATCGGTAACAGCTTTAACAGCCGAGGTAAAACAAAAGCTGCATTAACTATGTACAAAGCAAATGTAAGAGTGGGCTGATAATGCCTGCACTTGGGCGTGGCAAATGGTCATAAATTGTGGGCGCTGCCCTGTCGTGGGGCTAAGCAGGGCCAAGCGAGCGGTTTGCGGTATACAGATTGAGGCATATTGTATTACAAGGCCCGAAGCGTGCCCTAATTCAACAGACGTCAATTTTAATGATAATGATAACGATAATGATGATTACAAGGAGTATGACACTGCTCAAAGCCATTTGAAGGCAGCCGCATGAGTTACGCTTGTTGATTCTCCCCTTCCTCGTTCCCCGTTCCCGCTTCATAGCAAGCCCCAATTTTTACCCAGCACTTTAGGACTCAGCAGCTGACTAAGCAAAACTGAAGTCAAGTTCATTATTGATTCTAGTGCGGCTCTAATGAAGCGCAGCCATTTAGCCAGTCGCCACCGTCAAACAGGCTATTTCGACCATTTCAAGTAAAACAAAAAGAAAGAAAAATTACAATGAGTGCTTTTGCTTCGGCATTGACCGACCATGGAAGCTACCTTTGTGTAAATTGCGATATAAGTTTGTTTAACAAGAGCTTACTTACGAAAACTGGACACTTTAAAACTAAGCGCTTGATCTTAATAAAGCCTTCCTGACTTGAAAAGAACAAAAGAGTACGAAACAAGGGCTGAGTTTTTTTTTTTTAAAGCAGACTAGTAATTAACGTGTTTGGTTCAGAGCTTGTTTTAGGGTATATTCGGTTCCGACACTCTCGTCGACGCTCGTCTTGCTGCATCATGTGGCGAGAGTGGAGCAGCTGATCGGGAAGTGTGGGGCAGGGGCTTATACTGTCACCGCATGGCTATTAACAACAGTTTGCGCAAATGACACTGCAATAAAGCATAAAGAGAAAGGAAAACATTAAAAGATACAGCGTAAACAGTGAAAACTTCTCTAAAAACACTTTTATACACACACACACACATACAGTCATATCGTCGATGCTTCCCTTTTTGGTTGTCTGACCGTTGGGCAGGCAATGTCTTATGCACAGATTTATTATGTGGCCATAAATAAATTACAGGGCCCAACGCACAGGATGCACATAATAACACGGCAGCAGCGGGCCAAGGTCCGCCACTCCAAATGTGGCCAAAAGCAACAAAACCAAACCAAACCAAAGCACAGCGAATGCTAAAGCCAAAAACAACAAATTACCAAAATACCAAAAATGCTTGCCAAGGGCAATTCGAGCGTGACCCGTTAGTGCGATGTTAAACCCTACCACACACACACACACATCCGTTAGCTCTGGCGATTTATATGATAAGGGTTAAAAGGTCTGTCGACAGGCAGCCCGCCCACGTCTCTGTTCCCATTCCCGCTCGCGTTCCCCTTTTCATTCCTAACACCCCCATTTGACCATTCAAAAATGCACGAAAATTGTTGAACGATCTAATTAGCGTCGAGCACTGTTGAAAGCTCGAAAAACACTCAACCAAACCATGCACGGCGAAAGCTCTCTTAAACGAACATAAGCGATTCCAATTATGTATTTTTTTTATTCAGTCACGAAAAAATAGCAAAAATATATTTATCACAGTTATTAATGTATTGAATATAGATTTAGAATGCTGATAGTGTATAATGTGCTGGCAATTGGGCCAAAACAAATAGATGCCAGCCTCGTAAAAACATTTGAAGATGACATAAAAGTTAGACAAAGTATATACAATTTATTATCAGTATTATTAGTCGAGTCGATTTAATCTTCTCCGTCTGACTTTTTGTTTCCATGCAAGCTTTTAGCACTGATTTCCTGGCTTGCCGATGCCAAGACACTTTTCAACTAGGTCTAATGAAAACCATCTGTTGATAAGTAATTAATTATTTTTTTTGTAGTTTCGTCAAAAAAACCTAATAATTTCGAACAAGGCTTTAAGATCATCAGCTCAATATGGAAAGGTCGATTAGAGTATTTAGTTTCATTGCTGTGTAATCTGTGTTCTAGATTGTTTATTTATGTTTTAACTCTTAACTTAGGTGAAATTTATGTTTTAACGCCCAACAACACTTTCACTTGCTATCTATTTAAGGGAGGAGCTGGCCGCTCTTAAGTCTGACACACCCACAGCGTCCACATAAATAACTGACAATAGGCTGGGGGCAAAACCTGACTCTGACTTTAACTCCGACTTTGACAATGACTTGAGCGCTGACTCTTTTTCCCGTTTCTCTCTCTCACGCTCGCTGTTGTAGTCACTTGAGAAGCGCCGCAGGATGACGCCTAGTATCAGGCTTGACTGACTGACTGGCTGGTTGGCTGGCTGGCAATAAATATCAAAGCATTTGTTTGCCGTCAAAAGCAAGAGGCTGCCAGGCTGCAACGCCCAATTTGAATGTGTAACTGTGTGTGTGTGTGTGTGTGTGTGTATGAGTATGCGTGTGCGTGTGTGGGCGACTGTCAGGCGCAGCCAGGCTCAAAGTCGCTGTCGCTGACGCAGTCAATGGCTGCGGCACGTGCGCCGTAATTTGCGCATTTAACATTTAAAGCAGCTCGTGAAGGAAGGTCCACAAATCGCCGTCGCCGTTGCCGACGCTTTCAGGTACACGGGGGCGTATGCGCAATAAATTTAACGAGCTGCCATTAGAGATGACGATGACGACAACGACGACGACTATGAGGACGACGAGGCCAAGATGTCAATGCTACAATTGGTTGGAATGGGTTTGGCTTTTTGAGAGGTGGAGGCGGACGGAGTGTTGCATAGAAATTTGTGCAGGCTAATGATAAATTGACTTAATTAGTTGACGTGCCACGCAGCCAAACACAATTATTTTGAATCGTTGTTGTTGTTGTTTCGCATGTGTTTCCAAAAAACAATTTCATTCACATTTTATCGAAACGAGCCCATTTTGGGGCAATCATTTTATGCAATGCCAGATTGAAGTTATCATTTGTATGAAAAAAAAAAAGAAGTGAAGACTTCAGTTATACAAAAAAAACTCAAATGCAGAATCATATTTACAACAATGACGAGCAGCTAAAAGAGATTTATATTAGTTTCAGTTACCCCGTTCAAAACGTGTTTAAAACATGTTTCTAGCTCTACACATTACTTTTTTTCTTTGTGACCGGGTAAAGAATGGGGAATATTTCGTCTATTTGGGATGAAACATCTTCAACACCCATAAGTTAATATATTCATAACCATCTAAATAGGTTTACTTATATTTTAAACCTTTAATAAAAAGTAAAGTACAAAAATAGATTAAAGGCAGGCTAGTAAATGAATATACTTACATTTTAGGGTATAATTTAATGTTCACATATTGTTGTTTAATTTTTTTTTTTAAAAGTTTTTTATAGACTTTTAGATTTTTTAAAGGCAGATTTAATATGAAACGTGTATAGGGCTTCCTAAGGTCTTCTCGGTCTGGTACTGGTTTTATTTTTGGCAAACTTACTAAAATAAATTCATTGGAATGTTCCTATAGTATCGAACAATTCAACATATATGTATATATACATATTTACATATAGATATTTATAACAAGCGAAATTATAGAAATGCTGTAGATTTTTATATTTCTACCAAATACGCTAATACTTTGACAACATTGATTTTATTGCCAATTACATAGAGTTTAATTAATTAACGTATAATTGATTTGCTGTGCACGAGGTGTTGGGAGATTTGTTGTGCTTGAAAGACGTGCTCTTCGGCATCATCGGCGCAATATGCGGCGATAATTGAATCCATATTCCTAATGAGTGCACGCGTGAACAAAAGCGCGTTTCCACTGTGCCCGTGCTGCCAATGACGCGTCACACGTGCAGCAAATCAACTTTGGCAAGTTTCCTTTTTTTTTTTTATTCTATTTTCATTTTGGTTTTCGTTTTTCTTTACCATTTCCATTTCGATTTCGTATGCAACATGCGATGTTTCAGGCGGGCGCAACCAAAAACAACATTGCAAAGAAAGAAAGCAAAAACAAGTGAGTGTTCTTGACGCTAGATGGTTGTTTTGGAGATACCCTGTTTAGTACAGTTGAGTCAAACATTGTATTATTTAAATACAATTAATAAGGTATTCCAAAATATATGCTAATCTCAGCTTGAGGTCCTGTTTTGGGAAATGCGAAAAATGCAGACATTGGCTTAAAAGGAACAAATCTACTTTCGGCGCAAGCTACAGGGTATCCAAAACTTTCTACATTTTACAACAATTTAATTTATTTATTTTGGCACTTTTGTTGTTTTTTGCTGTTGCTGTTGCTTGTCGCAATGGCAGTCAGCTGTCGTGACATGGGTTTTTTCCTCATCATTATCCACATCCACGTTCACATTCACATCCGGATCCATGTCCTCATCGCCATCCTGTGACTCTGATCGAAACGCACTGATAGCCTCTGTCACTCAACCGAACTGGTTGACTTTGCTGTTTGGCTTCGTTTTTGTTTGGTCGCGGGCTACTTTGTCTCGATATCGCTCACTAATCTGGACACCCGTGTGCACCCACATTAAAAACACTCAAAGAAATTTTTTTTCCTTTAACCCTATTTTGCCTCCATCTTCCTTTTCTTTTTTTTTTGTGCTGGTCAAGTTTTGCTTAACTCTTTAAAAATGTGTATTATTTTCTGTACTCAACGCAAAGAAATTAGAAACTTAATAGAAAAGTATTCTATTGTTAATCAAGTGGAGTTGGACTTGTATTATAAATATACATATATTCGGTTACTGAATTATCGATAGATGGAAGTCGAACTTTTCTGCAATAAGGCGAAAGTAATCTGATTAAGTTCATCAATAATTGGTTATTTAAATTCATTTGTTTTAATTTCATTAAGCTTTTTCGGTCAATGCATAATTTTATTACAATTTACAATTGTGACAATCTTGAAACAACATTTGTTTTTCAATAAATAAGTTCTTCCCACAAGACCAAATATTTGACAATTCCACCAAATAAATATCCTTTCAAATTAGAATGTATAAACATTAATTTAAATTAAGCTGACTTATTAAAGTTTGTGCCAAGCAGCTTTTCAATTTTAACTAATTGGGCAAAAGAAAATCGTCTTTATGAAGTCTTAACTGGTCTTTAATATACTAAGTGGGTCGTCCCTTAATTTTCTTGCGTTCTTGTTTTTTTTTGTTGCAATATCTTCCATCAATTGATTTTTTCTCACCGATATATCTCATCCTTTGCCCTGTGTGTTTAGTGCAGCAATTTCTCTGATTACTTTACTTATTTGTTGTTGTTTTTATTTGGTTTAAGTTCATTTAGGTCGTCGTTCAATTTTTTAATATATTTACCAATCTGTCCTCTATTGTCGTTTTATAAATTTTATTTTATTTTTGTCATCAATTGGCTTTTGTTTCATCCCCAACACGCTCACAATATTATTCTGGTTTATCTTTATATTGTTTTTAAATCATGTTTTACAATATTGTTATAATTTTTTTTGAATACTTTTGCGAACACTTTGCTTGCATAAAAAAGTGAAAGGCAATGAATGGTCTTTCACTTTTTCATAATGAATTTTAAAGGACGTCATTTTGTTAAAGTTTAACAAACTTTATTGTATAGGCATATGTGAAATATCGACTGCAAAAACTCATGACATTCATTTAGTCGCTTTGTCTGATATTGCTCTATTTTTATATTTTATTATATTTAAAAAAGATAAATTTTAATTTCTTTTTTTTTCAATATCTCATTTCGAACCCAACTTTTTTTTATCAAATCTTAACAAAGAGAGGCCTCCATGGTCACTCAATGCCGCACATTTGTAAGCTATTTTTGCAGTGTCCTTGAAGTTTACATTATTAATCAATACAATGCATATTTCCTCAACTCTTGTATGATTTAATTCACGAGCTAACTTTTCAAGCAACCAAAACAAACTCTGATTTTAATTGTGCATTTGAGATTGGTATATTAAAATTTTATGCTGACATGCAACATTTGTCTTGTGGGACGTATGGCATGAAATGTGGCAGCTGCTGGAAGCGCCGGCTGCATACCTTTACCGTTAAGCAGATGCTTGCCAATCCGGGCATTGCGCAATATTGAGAATTCCCTTTGAGAGCAATTGGCCATTGGCAATTTAATACATTTCGCATTTTGGCTTTAAATACGGCCTGCTCACTTGGCACCCAAATGCGCAGCAACTAAAGTGAATCTTTGCCGTCGCTGCCAGCGTAAATGTGAAAAATGAAAAATTATTTCTATGAATTAGTTGCCATTGGCTGTCATTCATCAAAATATAAAGTAACTAACTAAATAGCGCTAAAATTTTCGACGAATTTATTGAATGTTTTATGTTAAAACTTAAATTGCAATTTTAAAATTTGTTTTTTAATTGTTTTTTCTTCTTCTATTTTTCATTTGTTTTTTTTTTTATTTGATTTTAGTAGATTTTTTTTTGTGTTTTTTTTAGCTTTTTGTTTTCGCATTTCGCATTTTGCAAAACGAAATGAAAACTCAGCCGTGGCACAGTTAAATTCACGTGACAAGCCAATATTAAATGTGATTCAGCTGCAAGCAGAGACACAGACAAAGACAGAGATAGCAACAGCGAAAGCAGGCCCGTGTGAAAGGGAGATATCAATAGAGAGGCATAAACTGTGCACACTATGCCGCTCAACTATTTAGGTTTGCCAATATTATTAATAACAACTATTTCAGCCAAGTTCTTGCAAACTCTACCAACAAAAGAGGAAAAGTTCGAAATATTAAAAATAAGTGCCCAAAACAGAACTTCTACCAATGATCTTAACTGCTTCTCACATTTACTTTAAATAAATTTTTTTTTGATCGAATTTTTTTTTGTTAAAGTAAAATACTTTTTATTGATGCTTAATTTTTCAATATCCAAATATATAAATGTTTTTTTTTTTGATTGTTTACATTATGCATTTCTGATTTTGAGATTGGTTAGAAGTTAATAAACTTATTTATTATCTAGTTCAATTAAGTTGATAATAGATATGTTATCACATAAATTTGACCTATTTAAATGTACTGGAGTGCTTATGCCATGGCTGGCTGGCAATGCAATCGATCGCTGCCTTCGGGCAACGACGGGGCTGTCATGTTTGGTTTGGTTGCCATTTCCGTTTCAGTTTCAGTTTCAGCTTGTTTCAGCGACAGTTGCAGTTGCAGTTTTGTGCCAATGTTGCAATTAAAACTGAATCAATTATGAATTTGACTTTGGCGCCATTTCAGAGTGCATGTCAACTGGATCACAAATGGCAATAATGGCTGCCGCCTTCAGCTGTTCAATTTTGCATTCACAATAGGCAACGATCCAAATCCAAAAAGTTTCACAGCAAATACCGAATGATATGCAAAAATTATGATTTGTTCGATAGAAGAATTGACGCCACAGATAAAAATTTTGCTTAGAGCAACAAACAGAATATATTGAGAGTTCATTGTGCTTTTATATTAAATGTGATATACAAATTAACTGATTTCAGTTTCATGGATAAAGATCTAGATATAAATTGCTATTGATCCTGAGATTTTACTTCAACAATTACTTAGGCTAGGAAAGTGTTTTTAACATAGCACATTATCTAAGCTTAGGAACAGTCGAATATATGCACATATGTATATATTTACTCCAAAAGGGGTCCCCAGACGAAGTAATACGCTCCCTTCGTCGTTGAGTGGCACAATTTGTGTCCAATCCCATTTAAAATTGCATTCAGCCGATGAAGCGAACAGTTGGGTGTGAGTTCGAGTTAGTGGTGAGTGGGGAGTGTGTTTGTGTGTGTGTTTGTCGGGTGTTGGGGTTTGGTGGGGAAATGAGAGATTGAGGCAAACAAGTTTTAAAGCAAACAACTTTACTGTTGCCGTTACCGTAACCGTAACCGGAACCGTTACGGTTGCTGCCATTGCTCGGCAAGTTCAATATATATGGCAGTTGCCGTTGACTTTTGATCGCTTTCCACTGTACACACACACACATACACATAGAGACATATACACTTACATACACACAATATGGTCAGGGCTACTTTGTTGTCGATGGGGCGAACGTGGCGTATGCGCAATATTTGTATTACTGTTTCATATGGGCCGCTAGAGCCCCAAAAGCCCGAGCTGAAGCTGTAGCTATAGCTATAGCGATGCTCCATGCCACGTGTCCTAGTTATGGACAGAGATGAAAGAGTGTGAGCGTGTGTGTGTGAACAGAAAGGGGTGGAAGGGGGATTGAAAGAAAAACGGCATCAGTTATGGCAAACGAATGCGACGACGCCGTTTGCCCTTAACTCAAATGTACAACATCAATAAATAAAAAACCCAGGCGAAAGGATATAAAAAAGGATAATAAACAGAGTCCCCTAAGAAATCTATAACTGAGTGCGGCCACATCAACACACACACACACACACACACTTACAGTGCAACATTTGCTGCTGGTGCTTGAAATTGCTAGCGACAACAGCAGCAACATCGATAAGGATATGCTTTTGGCCTGCTCGTGCTGCTCTTGAGTGCTGAAACACACGTTCAAATTTAAACGATGTCTCTATATATGCACTCCCACACATACATATATATATATATATATATGCATATATATGTACATATCTAGATGTATATATGTTCGTGTTTTGCGCCCACACACACACTCATAAATTTCCATATGGCAGCAGCTCATGCAATATGCAGGATAACCTCGATGAAAAGGCGATAAAAGACGCTGCCTAATGCCCGGCGCGCGGTTACCACCCCACCCAATCTTTCGAAACTCCCACCCTGACCCCCCCCCCCCTCTCTCGGTTTGATGGCATTCAAATGAATAAAGCAAAAGCCTGGCGCCTATCTCGCTAATGTATCCTGGCCAAGTTATGACTGACAGTCGCAGGAGCGCGCCAAGTCGTAAACTCAATTTTCTTGCCACTGTCAATGCAGCAAGAGCACACGTACATTTATGTTCGTGTATGTGTATACGCACACACATACACACACACGCACACAACTGCTGTGCTTTGTGGCATTGACATAAACGAATGTACCAAATGCAGCAGCAGTAGCAGCAGTAGCAGCAGCAGCAGCAGGAACACTAGCAGCAAACTGGCAGCAAGTTGATTGAATGCGGTCGCTGCGACTTATCAACAGTACAGTACAGTCAGAAGATGCCATTTTGCTCTTTGTCTTTTCTTATCGTTAGGTGCATCAACCATTCCACTCAGACGACAGGTGAAATGCGTGTAACATAACACTGCACACATCTTTTGTGTATACATACATACATATATGTAATTCTATCAACTCAATTGGTCAGTTCAATTTGGATTAGGCTTCCGTTTTGTTGTCTGCACAAACATTTTCCAACCTGCAGCTGAATTAAGAAACATCAACAAGACTTGAATGTATATATAAATTCAGTATTGATCAGTATCAAGTTTGTACGTCTGTCCTTTTTTTTAGACAAAATTATTTAGTATATGTTACAGCCTTTTGTTCAATTTAAATAGCTATCACGGGTATTTAAAGTTCGTGCAACCTAGTCTCTTGATTTATTTTTATAGCTTTTAAGCCACTTTTGTGAACTCTGTATGTTTTTAAAATTACACTCCCGTAGCTTTTCTGTCAGCTTGAAGCCCTTTATTGAAGGACTCACATCTAATTTAAATTATAAAATTTTGGAAAATATAAAATATCATGCAAAAATATCTCATTTTAAAACCTGTATCCAGTGAATTTATGTTAACGCATTTTATACGATTGCAACTACTGTTAATTTCTGTTTAAACCCATTTTTAATCGCATTTGGCGTTACAAATTTGTATTTTTAATTGTTTTATTTTGTGCTTACAGAAATATCTATATTGATTGTTTTCGGATCAAAGTGTTATCTAATTAAGTTTAGTGAGGCTTTTAATTGACGTTAGTTAAGTTTTAGTTAAGTTCGGGGTATTTAGTATTGCATTCTTAGATTAACTTATGCTGAAATTTGTTTATTAACAATCACATTTTGCTTAGTTATCAAACTATGTTGAAATTACCTTAATCTAATGGCAATACTTTATAGCAAACATTTTTAGTTAGCAGCATTGACTACTTAAGTTTTTTTTTGAAAGACTTTTTTGTTTTTTACAATTTGGGAGCCAAACTGTTTCATCTGTTAACAGTTACCTGTTTTATATTTCTACTCACACATACAGAATAAATAAAAGCAACTTGGAAAGTATAAAGTGAGCACTTGCTTTACATTTCGTATATGACTGATTATCTATATAGAAATATATATATATATATATATATATATGTTATGAATATCTATATAGAAATATATATATACATATATATATATATATATATATATATCACAACAGTTATATGCTGGTAAGGGTATTAAAGCTTGGTATGCAAAAAAGATTTTGTGATTTAAAGATTTTTACAAATCTGAATCGGTTTTGTATGCTCTGCACGCACGTAATCTGGATATATTGGTTCAAATGGGAGTCTATGTGACTGCCTGAGGAAAGCATGGAAGTTGATTAAGTTGCTTACATTTATAACGTAGATTCTTCTATATGTACATATATATACATATAAAGGCTCATTTCCCTTTTCGTTGAGTATATTTAATAGCCAATGAAAGCCAGCAAGGGTATCGGCTAGTCGTTTACTGCAGACTTCGTAAATACGTATTAATGTTTATATATAGAAAGGCAACGCTTGCCAATTATCGAGTTCCTTTACTGAAAGTCCCTTGTAATCTCTTAAGAGGTTTACTTCCGAAATCGCAATCTATGGCGTTTCCCATAAAAAAAAAAAACAACACCAACCATAAAGAAAATGAAAAAAAATAACCCGCTCGTGGCAGTCGAAAAGCTGCAACTTATTTGAAAATTGAGTGCAACGTATTGAGAGCATGTTTGCGGCGCAGTCGCCGCTAACGTCGCTGCTGACGTTGACTTTGATGCTAGCGTTGGCGCTGACGTTGACGTTGGCAATTCTGAAGCACTTGAACGTGCGCCAAATTAAAACACCGCAAAATGTCAAGTGGCGCCAGTTGCTGTAGACAGAGCGTCGTTAAGGGGCGTTGTTTGGGGGCGGGGCCAGGGAACGTGGGACTTTGGCAATGCAAGAATATGCGACGCATTTATTTTAATGAGCATTAAATGATGTGGCAAGCCGCCGATGCCAGGCGAAACCACTCGCCCTTCAGCGCCCACCTCCCGCTACATTTACGACTTAATGATGCCAATCGACGACTATGCACAAAAGTATGCAACACATTTTTGCAACATGCCACCGCAGCCCAGCGCCACGCGCAAGCCTTTCGTTCAAATCTGAATTGCTGTAGAGGTTTCGGCAGGCTGAAAAGTTTGGGGCTGGTGGTCGTGGGGCTTGTCGCAGCTAAATTTCATGACATTGCTGTAAATTTATGGGCCACACACAAAAATCTTTTGTGCATTCGCTTTGTCGAACATCCATACACATCCACACACACACACACAGCCAATCGTTTGAACAGCATCCGCTTGTGGCTTGATGGGTTCGGTCGAGGGAGATGGTGCGATGCGTGTGCGCTTGCTGCGGAGGGGAAATTGAAACAAATGTTTTAGAGATATTTATTTGCATATTTGCATAATTTCTCGGTTGCATTTTTTATGCGGTTTTCTATTATTCATACGCAACCGACAGCCGCGTGGCCTACCCTGGCAACCCTGCTAGCCTTGGTAACTCTTTCAACCCCTCCCCCTCGACATACATACGCTTTGGTGCCGCATGCTGCAACATTTTATGTCGCTCAGCTACAACATGATCTATAAAAATCATTTTCTATCATTGGCTTGGTTTATGGGCATCGGGGTTAATGTGTTTGCATTTTGATTTGTTCTTGAAAGTTATCTTAATGTTTACTAAAAACAAGCAAAGATTTGGGATAGCTTATGCTAATTTTGCGACTCAATCTTAAGCATAACATCACGATTTAACATACTTACAAATCTATTAGCAAATGTTTTTCTATATATTATTTATATGTTATATTATTGCAATTGGTTTAAGTATTAAATGCTGTGATATGTTCATTATTTTACAGATCCCTTTTGGTATTGGTAACATTCTCCACATACCTTACGTATTTAACATTAACAATAGATACGAGAAATGTTAATGGAGAGCTTGGCTTTTAAGCTTTCCCGGTATACATTCTACCTTCAATATTTTATCTTCCTCCACATGCTTAGCACTTTTTTCGTCTATCTTTAGAAGCTTTATTTAGATTACGGTTAGAACTGTGCAACTGCTATTTCATTTTTCTTCTTTATTCGCAAAAATGTTGCAATTTAATCCTTGCTATTTTGTGCAGAGTATTTGCAGTTTTCACATTGCAGTGACGACTTTTGCAGAAACTGTTATCAAATGGGGACAAGTTTGATATTTTTCATTCACTAAGTACATATATAAACACTCGCACACACACACACACAATCGCATATACATACACAATTTTGGAAAATATGGACACCAAACAGGCACTTTAGTCAATTAGCAGGGCAAATTTTTGTTTTTATTGCTCTCTTCATAAATTTGTTGCTACTGCTGTTGTTGTTGCAGTTACAACGCCAGCTGCTGCTGTTTCGGTTGATGTTGTTGTCAATGTGAAAAACCCGACGCATTTTCAGCTTTATGCATGTATTTATGATTTTAAGCATGGCCACAAATTTATTTTTATTTATCTTGTTTTATGCACATATTGGCAGTTCTGGTGTTTCTAGACAATTTCCGGCAATTCCGATATAATTTGTAATACCCACTGCACAAGGGTTTACTGCTTTAGGTATATAAGTGGATAGATTAATTTACTATTCACTATTAGTTGATATATATTGATTAACTTTGACTTAAATGTCATTTTAGTCGGAAAAACCATGATTCTACTCTTATATCATTAATTTTAACTTACTCTGCAAATATAAAGTCATTCATTATAATTGCTAGGGTATTTGAGCACGACCTCTTTGAAAATAACTCTTGAAATGTTCAATTTTAGGGTCATAAATAAAAAAATAATTCGAGCATTGGAAATTATGCAAAAATATTTATTTAAAAATTGTTAGCGCCTGTGAACGGCAATAAACAATGATCTTAATTAAAATATTCAATAAAATTTGTAACATTATTATCAATTGTTGCTGTTTATTTAAATTTGTAAACTGTAAATTCGGGCTGTGAAGTAGGCAATAAGATGAACTGGAAAAACTGAAAACGCAGGAAAAATATAAAGTTGTGAGACGCCTCAATATATGTATGTTAAGTAAATTAGCTAGGAAGCATTAAGGGCATTTTAAATATTAAAAATATGATTTTCTTTCAATTTTCTTAAATGTGTATTAAGATAAAACTCATTCTTTTTTAGCTTAAAATGTTGAAGAACACATTTTAAATTTATAATCAAGGATAAGTTTATTTACCGAAACACATTTTTTACGTTTAAAACTTGATTCGTATCACCATAATGAAAGTTCATTGCCATTGCCCATTTTGTTGCTTTTATTTGCAAAGTTTTCACTACTTATGCTTTTATATTTGCATTCAATTTCCCATAACTTGCAGCTAAATGCATTCCGATTTTTACACAAGCAAGTGTGTGTGTGTGTTTAGGTGTGCCTGGCTAATTTATGTATTTGTTAGCAAAGCTGAATAACAAAACCAGCAGTCGCTTTCATCTTCATAAAACAAACAGCGTCAGAGTATGCGAAACACAATGAAAGTGAGAGAGAGAGAGAGAGAGAGAGAAGAGTTGAATTTTGAGCCGTTGCATCTATTAATTTGTGTCCAATTATTTGTGGCTGCCCGAAGGCTCAGCAGCAACAATAATATTATTATTAGTATTATTATTATAATTGTCATAATTATTGCCAGCCTCAAGTCGGTCAAAGCTCAAACAACAATAACTTACAACAAGGTGAGAGTGGTGGCCAAGAGTGGCTGATTTGAGTTGTGGGTGTGAAATAATTGTTTGGGTCTCTGTTCGCTCAACGTCTGCAACATTTAACCAATTGGCTACTGCATATTAAATAATGTTTGTGTCCTAATCGCCTTATCAGATCATTTTGTACTGACAATCTGCTGGCTTGATTTGACGCTGGGCAGCTAACGGTTCATGTGCAACGTGCATCTTAACGCTAAACAAATCAATTTTAAGTACAATTTCTCTATCTCAATTGTTGCTTCTGTACATTCCAATCGAGCTTAATATGCTGCTAACCCATAATTCCCAAACTGCTTAAAATTGCGTTCGGGGAAGATGCAGCGCAGTAGCATTTGAAATAAGAAATTCTTTGCACATATCTGACCCTCCCTCCCCCCTTAGTGCTATTATAAGCTTTTCGATGGCAGCATTACACAGAATTTGAGACAAATACTGCAAATTGTGAATTGAATTTTGTTGCTTATTGAACACATTAAAGTAGATTGTATATTTTTAATATAATTAATTACCATTAAGTGTGTGAATAAAATTTAATTTCTTTTTCACTTGTGTTTGGATAAATTTCAATTTCATTTAAATACTGAATGATGTAACCTGAAACAAAGTTTTTACATCATGTCTATCTGCTCTTTTTTTATATGTGATGTGTTTTGTAAATTTTTAAGCACTTAAATTGTAAATGCAACATTAAATACAGTAGTTGATACACAATAATCAGTTGGCTCAAAGGAAAATTCTATAAGTTTTGTACTTTAATAATTGTCAATAATAGTTAGAAGCTTCTTCATTTAAGCAGCATCCGATATCTTTTTAAATCCAAATATGGGTACATGATTATGATGAATTATTTATGGCTAATATGACATATATACAAGTTTATTTTTTCTTGGTGACTTACTGAACAATTTAGAAGAATTTAAAGACTTATGCCAGAAGTACTTAATGCTTTGAAATAACTTAGCTTAAGTAAAAATAAAAGTGACTTTTAGCTAATTTAAACTGTAAACTGAACTGTAGTTTTATAACAAATTAAAACTTGGAATTATGCGATAGGGTTTAAATAACTTATTAATAAATTTTGGTCCATTGAAACGATTTGGATTTTGAAAAAAGTCGGCTAATGTACTTAATTTTATAGCTAATCATATTACATTAAACTTACCAAAATCAATGTAAAACTTAAATTAGAAACCCACATTTAGCGTAATTTAATATTATGTTTATTTACATGCAACATATGCTAAAATTACCTTTAATGCAGCTAAATTATAAATGTAAGCATGTGTGTGTGTGTGTGTGTGTGTGTTGGCAGATGCAACACGTAGTGCGAAATTCAAATCATCCTATGAATAACTAATTAAACTTGCAATTAAAGTGCGTTGCCAATTAATTAACGTGACCGAAACAAAACTCATAAACAATCTGTAAACAGACAGGCATTTAAACCTACGTTCGCATATTGCATGTCCTCGAGGGAAAGCGAGCTTTTTTATTTACTCAATTTAAGCCTAGACTATGGAATAAAAATTTAATTCATTTAATTTACAACGACACATGAGAAATTGGCTACATTCAGTTGCCAGGGATTAGCCTACAATTTGATGCAATATTTGCAACGCAAAATAAAGAGTGTTTTTATAAATTGCTTGATAATTTACGTTAACTTTGCTTGCTGTTGTTTAAATTTTAGTTGAATATTAAAATATTATCAAAATTGCTTAACTTTATAAAGGTCATTAATATCAAAGATTTCTAATTTTAAATTGTCTTAAAAATATAACAATACATTATTTTATTTACATTCTTTAAACTTAAATTGATGCTTTTACTTAATCTATAGCTAGCTTTGGTTTTCCCTTAAATTGTAAGAACATATTCAGTCATAAATTTTTTATTCACAGAATTTTGCGTTGTATATCTACCTTTAATATCCTACATTCATGGGGTGTACATAAAGGGTATAATAAAGTGATTCAATACAAATAGGTATATACGACTATTTTTTCCATTTTTTTATATACAACCTTTACCTTTAGTTAGTGACGAATTGTTGAAAATGAGTAAAGTTCTTACAAAAAAGTTACATTTCACAGCATTTTTGTATTCTTTATGTTTTTTTTTTTAAATATACACGTACACACAATATAGCTTTCAACTTACATATATCAATGACAGAAGCAATTTATGAATACATTTTTCCAATAAATATTAAAACTCTTTGTCTTATCAATAATGCATTCTATAACTTTCAAAATCAATTTTGTGTAGAGCTAAGGTAATTGTGTGTGTGAAACGTGTGCGTATGTGTTTGTGTTTATAAAAACTGAAATGAAAAACTGAAGCGCTTACAATATAGGGATGAAAACATAAATCTCTAATATCACCCTATAAAAACTTATTTAAAATTTTTTTTTACTACATAAATACTTTTTTAAATAATATCGAAATTTTTTGTTGTAAGCAAAAAACTTTACGGCAATTGATCTCATACAGGGTATGTCCTGGGCGAGCACTTTAAGCTCTCGTTTCACCTTGTATGGCATCGTGCACTTCTTTGACTTCATAAATAATCGAGTCCTGAACTTTTTGATCAAGTGCGGTCGACTTGGCCTATAAACCAAATGCTGTTTACCATATTTGTTGGCTTTTTGCTGCGTTGGCCTTTGGCCAAGTTAATTCAAAGAGCGCCATGTTACGGCTTTCACCTATCTGCATTTTTCCCTCTATATATATATATATATATATATATATATATATATATATATATATATATAT
>SCDZ01000953.1:0-17993 GCA_004143845.1 Drosophila lacertosa | reverse complement strand
AATCTGCTTCCAGCTAGACCTTTGAGGCGTCTTAAACGGCAAGGCTTTGCCAAAACAATTAGGAGCCAATAAGGCTGCCGTACCAAATAATGTAATCCTTATTTTTGTATATTTGTATTGAGGTTTGGTTTATTTTTTTACTTTCTATACATGTGTTGTTAAGGTTCATTTTTTATGCTGTACAGATTCTTTACTTAATTAAATAAAATTAAATAAAATAACCATTCCGCATAACAATTTCATTATCTTTTGCAATAGCTCTCACATACAGAAAAACACCTGGCGCCATGCTCACTTGAGTTACACTCTCAGTGATGCTCAGTCAGTTTAACAGAATGTGATTCTATTCCTCTTTATTCAAATGTTCAAACTTATTCTTATTTTTATTGACTAACATTATTTCCGTTGCGTTTAAACTTAACATGTTTTGTTCAATGATTCTGCGACATATATATAACAGTTGTCCCAAAAAATGTTCATAAGCAGAAAATAAGTGTCATTATTATTTCAAAAGATATAAGCAAGAACTAGTATGCACAGAATCGCTAAGTGACTGCACTTGCACGGCTACTTTTGCTTAGTAGGGTGTTTACAGGCTTTGTATCAATATCTATGCATAAGGCATTGCAACATAAGAAGGCTTTGTATAATACAATGTGAATGGGTTACTATGTGTGTATAATGTAAATTTATAACTACCCTCCCCTTTAAAGGAAGTCTACGCGAGTTATGCATTTGTTCCCACTTACCATGTCTCCACAACATAATTTTAATCACAACATACTCACCATAAGTTATAACGCCGCCTGGCATTCAATCTACTCTTATGTAAACCAAACGAACCCAAACATAAACATAGCTGGACCTAAGAACGCTTTGGCTACCATAGAACAACTGAAGATAAACAATAAATATAAACAATATAAGCGGCAGTTACGAATGAACTCGAGAAGAAACCACTTCAGAAACAAATTTTATTATTATTGAGTGCTGTATTTTTTCTGTGTGTAAATTAAAATTACATAATTGACGCAGCCGGTCGTCACGAACAAATAGAAAGACACACTTATAAGTGATTTATTTCCATACGGCCAAAGGCATAAAAAAATAATCACGGGGAAAACAGTAACATAAAAACACAAGTGAACCATAAATAAATAAAAAATAATAATAAAAGAATCACAAAGGAAAGTGATCTTCAAAGATGCATCCAAGCATTGACCCAAATAATGGTCAATCAACAAAGGGAGCATGCTATTGAAAACCCAATTACAAGGCAGAGAAATAACATCGAGAAAGAAACTCGTTGTCTTCCCACCTTTTCTAGAGAGGAAGGAATACTACATGCTTTCATCGCATCGGTGGTCCAAATAATGCAGGAATACGGAGAAGACGAAGACCAAGTATTCAGTGTAATATTAAACACTTAGATTCAAGGACAGGCAAGAACTAAACATCAACACGCCAACAATATGAATATGAATATGAATGAATATGAATGCAAGGAGAAGTTAGGACATCATTACAGGCCAAGAACGGATAAGATGGGTCTTACCAGGAAAACCAACAACCTCAGAGTAAGCTGCATTAGAGAACTGGATATCAAAGTAAGATATATTGTGGATGAAATTACAGACTTTGAGGTCTTTGAAAATAACGAAAATATTGTTAATATATTAAGTGCATTGTTAATTCAAAGAGTAAAAGATTTTTTTCTTTTTGTTGGATACAGGATCCACAGTTAGTATAGTAAACATAAAAAGAGTACAGAAAATATGTATGAAGTAATAGAGAAGTATACAAAGACAATTCATACCATAAACAGAAAATTTGAAACTAAAAATTTTATGGTAAAAAACAAAGCACAGAGTGAATTTAAATATTCACAAAAACTACATTCACGATGATAAATAAATCATATTATTTTCTATTGGGTATAGACTTCATCCGAAGAAATTTCAAGAATATAGATTTTATAATAAAAACAATTACATTAAATAATGTCGCCATTCCTGTCCAAGATACCTGAAGAAGCTTGTGTACTGGAAGTAAGTGAAATTGAAGAAAAAATATTTTGTACACTTCAATATCACTATTTAAAAATTCAAGCAGATATATGTTTATTTATTTAACAAAACCCTAAGTTTTAGGACATGTCATTACAAAAGAAGATATAAATACAAATCCAAAAGAGATTCAAGATATTTTAGCTACTCTAATTCTAAAAACAGAAAAACAACTTAAAGGGTTTTTAGGCATGGTACGGTTTTATAGAAAATTTATTAAAGACTATTCAAAAACAGCAGACCCAATGATTATATATTTACAAAAAGGAAAAACAACTAATGTAAACGATTCAGAATATATTGATTCAATTAATAATCTAAAAGCACTCATAAGCTCACACCCAATATTTAAATTCCCTGAATTCGATAAACAATTTACAGTAACAACTGAAGAGAGCGATTTTGCTATGGCGCTGTTTTGTCAATAAATTTCCATATAAAAGACAAAATAGTAAACAAATGTAAGACACAAATTATTATATTAAAATTATTATATATAAGCAAATTGAATTATATCGTACAAAATAATCTCTTCACAGTGGCATGAATAAAACATTTTATTCCTTAAAAGAAAAAAAATTCATTTTCCAATATTAAGAGGACACATTAACTTGGTAATATCCAGCTGTACAAAATGAAGAGAAATAAAATATGACAGAAATCCATTAAGACCAAAATTCCATATTAAACACAGTTCGTTTGTAACAATAATAGATAAACTCACTAAATTTGCAACAGCATATAATATAAAAGACAGAAATTGGAGGGCAAAACTTCAGATCATAGTAGAACAGTTTACAAAGTTTGGCACACCCAAGAAAATTATTATGGACAATGAATTCAGAGCAGAACAAATATCAAATTTTCTAAACAAAGAAGATGTAGAATTGCATTTAACAAAACCAAATGCACAAACAGAAAATGCAGACATAGAAAGACTTCATTCAACCCTAATTGAAGTTATTAACGATATAAACGAATACATTTCAGTAAAAACAAAAGTTCAGATCGTCATAGGAGCATATAATAAAAGATATAATAAAAGATATGCTAAAATCCAATGTTCCCAGAATATACAGAATATTATTGACACTATCAGTGGTACATACTAGACTACATGCGGTTCCAATTCAGGAAGAACCAGGATACGTACCAATATATATTCATTCAACAGAAGCTGTAAATGAAACCGTAATCATTTTACATATTATTGATATTAATCAAATAACAAAAATTATAAATAAAATAGAAGATAATGTAAACAACATTGAATTAACAGACAAAGATTTAATCATAAACAAGATTGAGCTGATAAAAGCTAAAATCAAATCAGTTACCCCATCTACCAATGTACTATAATGTACAAGTGGCTTTTTGGAATAATGGACAAGAAATATTGGGAAAATATAATAGATCAAAATAACCACGAATTAATAAAAAACATGAATCAACAAATTTATATTAACACACATTTAAATGACACTTTTAGCAAACTAGCAAACACAATTCTACAAGACAGAAATGTAATACAACTTTTTGTAGTAAAAATGAATGAACAAAGCAAGGAAATAATAAATTGTATACAAGGAAATAATAAATGAAATTGTAATTGTAATTGATGCAAAAATTAAAAAAACTTAGAAGAAAAAAAATGCATTCAAGAAAATATTGCTTCACCAAAGAATAACATATTTTTACCTGAGATATTGACAAAAGAAGAAATAATTAAATTTAAAATCGATTTTTACAAAATGAAATTGATTATAATGGGCATATTAAATTATAAAATCAATGCAATCGTAATGGCAATTAATTTACCCAAAACATTTATTAAAACAGACATCAAACTAATTACTACAACTCCTAATGGAAATCATATTCAAATCAATCAAGAAAATACAATAATCACACAAATTAAAAATAAAACATATGAATATGAAGAAAATGTAATCTTAAGAGAGAACTAAAGTTACGCAAAAGTTGCTCATTTTAAAATAACTGCAAATTTATATTCAAAAATATATCAAGAAAAATATATGCAAAAGAAAAAAAAAATGAATACAAAATTGTGACGAATGAAATATCATTTTAAATGGATATTTTTTAATACAAGTAACAAATTGCAAAATTGAAATATTCTGAGAAACTTTCTCAAATGAACAAATAGAATTTTATGATCGATTTTTCTATCCAACGAATTTGTTAAGCCAATCGTATACAAATATTTTAAGTTTTGAACACTTTACCATACAAAATTTTGAAAAGTTAAAAGAAATAACAGAATTAAAATTGCAGAAAAAAATTGGTTACTCTAATGTAAACCAAACGAACCCACACTTATTAAATTTAACTAACAACAAATTGATAATAAGTTTTTACCGTTCACGTTTCCTAGTCTGTCATATCGGTTTCTTCTATGTCTTCTATATATTAAATTAATGTAAATTAATTAATTAATTATTGTACTATTCGAAAAAAGCAGATAACCTTGGGTAGTATTGATGTTATTAATTTGGATCTGCTGGGTGTAACATGTTGCGGCACAGATAAAGGGTGTGATCCAGGAACGTTTGGGATTGGAGTTTGGTTAATTTTGTTTAATTTTGTTAATTGGGTTTGGTTTAGTGTCTCTCTATATATCAGTTTGTGATTTTACAATGATTGTTGTCAGTTTGTTTTAAATTTTTTGGCGACTTAATTGGGTTTTCTAATTTGCCTTTTTGCAATGGTCTCATTCTCTATCTGGTGTCAACTTCGTATTCTTTTCAATTTCATTTATTTAATTTATTTTATTTTCCCTTATTTTAGTGTGTATCTACGGTAGTCTGTCCGTCATACAGAAATTTATTAGTTGGAGTCTGTCCGGTAGTTTCGTGTTCGGTTTTGTGGTTGTAAACATAAAGTATTATTTCTATTTTACACAGTTTCTTTCGGTTTTTTTTTATTATTGTTTTACGTTTTTTTTCTTTAACTGCTATGCTGGTCTTTTGTCGTATTATGTTGTAATTCTATCTTTTTGCTGTCTATTAATCGATTAAGGTCCAAGCGGAAGAACGAGCCATCTCTATTTGCTGAATATGCGCATGAGAGTGTTTTTGCATTCTAAAAAATTTTGAGATTTTGCATTCTAACCAATTTATACTAGATCTCATCTGTTCAAGAGTGGCGAACTTTGAAAATATGTCTATGCAACTGTCATTATGGTTGCTTCATGACGAATAGATATCTATTACAAACATTCCTCATATTTGTACATCGATACTCTGTTTTTGCTAAATTGCATGTAGCACATTCATTAATACATTTGAAATAAGCAATTGGCTATTATGTAAATAGTATGTCTCGTCAAAATGTTTTGTAGTATTTTGAATTCCTGGATGCAAGATCTTCACATGTGTGGTTAGAAATAGTTCTTTAAATTTTGCAAAAGTGTATATATTTTTTAATAGAATGAGAAAATTTTTTGGTGTAATTAAAATTAAAATTCGCCTTGAATCATTTTGAAGTCTGTCACTATCTATGTGTAAAGCGTTATTTTTAGTACAGAAATGGTCCAGTAAATATCGTTTATATTCGAAAAGTTTAATCTTCCTTCTCATTAAATTTGCATTGGGCTCTTTTAACTTATGTGGCCAATAGTCGTACTCACAAGTAATGCCGAAAAGTTCATGTAGCCTAGAAAATGGCTAAAAAACTCTATTTCTATGCACTATATATTATTTAAGATGTTCATCTTAAGAGAGAACAGCTTACTTCCGTTGTTAGAATGAACTTTCTTTCGAAGCTTGGTATTCTTAAGATTGGGTCTTCAGAGATTAAATACTTAAACTTTTGAATAATATAATAATAATAATATTTTTGTTTACTATCTCTTTAAGATTCCTTTTTTAAACATCAAGTAAAAGGCAAGGAAGCACTGGTGGCAAAGTTGGGTATGAACTTTGTATAATAACAGCTGAGTCCTAGAAAAGTTTTGATATCTTTCGGTTTACTTGGCAGTGGGTATTTATTGAAAACTTCTGTTTTACGGTGTTGGGTTATATTCTTTCAAACTCACACTTAATTCAAATTTATCTAACTGTTTTGTTAAGATTGCCTTGTGCTAATTTCCCGAAAACTGTTTGTAAATATAAATAAATAAAATAATTGCATCTGCCTAGTTTGCCTAATATTTCATCGTTTACGGTTATATCTTTTAACTGCTTCAATTACAATAAGATATTTTTTCAGTCCGAAGGCATCTGGTTTTTAAGCACTACTTTCTCTTATAATACCTTGTTTTAGCATATCTTGAACTTGTTCCTCGACTTAATTTTCGTAAGACTGTGGATAACTATAGATTTTGCGTGGTATGTGTGAGTAGAATGTGAGGTGAGTAAAATAGAAAGGTGGAATAGTCAGTCGGAATAGGTATTCCAGAGATTCAGGGCTTTCCTGAACTTTGGAGTTTTCTTGAAAATGGGTTTATTCTGGAATAATATTTGAATTGATTAATTTGTCATCATTATTAAACATTTTGACTGTTTGCGTGTGTAGTCCATTGCAGTTTAAGCATGAGGCAACATTTTGCGTTCAGCATATCAAATTTGTCTAAAAAAAGTGTATGAAAAAATCTTGAGTTATTGGAAAAGCATTGATTAGTGGCTAAGTTGTCCTTTCATTTATAGTAAAATAACTATTACTGGTGAATGGATAATTTGAAAATATTCTGAGTCAGCATATTTACGGTTGAGCCGGTGTCAATAAAGCACTTTAAGTTCTTGTGCTTATAGTTAATTAATATATATTGGTTTGATCCGGGGCTGATAACTGAAAATTTGTTGCATGTTATTCTGGCTCTGCATTGTTATTTTCATTTGAGGGGTGCTGTTCCTCTTTAATTTGATCTGCGGTATTATAAGCTTGATTAGGAATATCGTAAGCTGGATAGGGAATATCATAAGTTGGAGTAGGATAGAAGTAGGTTTCAGCTTGGTGATAGTCTGGTTGGTAAGGGTATATGGGACTGTAAGGGTGTTGATATTGATTTTGCATTTCCTCTTGATATCTGATCTCGTCTATACTCATTTTGGATTGTCCGCTATCAGATGGTCTCTGTTTCTTTATTGCGTAGTTAGTTGGAAATTGTGTTCCTTTTTAATTTGATCTGCGGTATTAGAAGCTTGATTAGGAATATCGTAAGCTGGATAGGGTATATCATAAGTTGTAGTAGGATAGAAGTAGGGGTCAGCTTGGTGATAGTCTGGTTGGTAAGGGTATATGGGACTGTAAGGGTGTTGGTATTGATTCTGCATTTCCTCTTGATATCTCGTCTATACTCATTTTGGATTGTCCGCTATCAGATGGTCTCTGTCTCTTTATTGCGTAGTTAGATGGAAATTGTTTTGTAGTGCTGTATATTCAGGTCCAAATCGGTTAGAATATTGGTTTGGTCTCGCTGATTGTGTTATAGGTGAGTTTGATTGTTGGTGGTATTAATTGAGGTGGCATATAGGTAGGTGGTTGATAATACGTTTAGAATGGTACGTATAAATTGTATTATTTTTCTTTCTTTAAATTTTGTTCTTCGCAAAGATCTTTTATCTTGGAATTGTTTGTTACGAAAATCCTCCAGTAGCTGGTGTTTTGGCACCTGGGGCTTCTAGTTTAAGATGTTCTGCTTACGTAGTTTCGTCCAAATGGTGAGGTTTGAAAAGCCGATCGATGTTTCTTTCGACGTGTACAAAAACTATTAGCTTTTCATCCGTCTTGTGGTATAGCGCCAGGATAAATGCGACTTATGAAGATGTACAAGGTGTATGGGTCGTCCTGTAAACTTTCCGCACTGTGCCTTGACGTTCCCCCTTAATCATGTTCGTCTCAGATAGTTGCTGGTCCTGATATTTTTTATATACATTTTTTTTGTTCGTGTTGCATCATTAGCACTTTCGTATTTCGTATAAATGTGATTTAACTGAAAACAATTTCGTATTGAATAGCGAATTATAAGAGGTTACGAAACAAAACTTCAATTTATAAGAGGCTGAAAATTCTTCGCAGTGCGATTAAAGGGACAAAAATGTATTGGATTTTTATTTGGATTAAATCTTCATTGTCTTCTTTGGCGCTATGAACTGTTTGTGCTTTTTCATATGTGTGCATATAATTTTCACATATCTTTATTCTAGACAAAGTATCAGGTAAGTTCTTTGTTTTCTTTTAATGTCTTTTACTTTAAAATCAACCATAACCTTGTCCTCCACGCTTCTGACTTAGAATTAATTTATTTGGACTTCCGTTCAAGTAAGATCAGAATATTTTTGTTTCCCAAACAATTGCCAAAACTCTTTTTTTAATGTCACCCATGTTCATTTCATGTACGACTTGAGTAGCATAATGGTTTGTTATTTCGTGTTCAGACTGGTCCAAGAGCTACATTTCCGGGTCCAGTAAATAACTGGAGTGATTAGGATCAATAGTAATTGTGGGAAACCGCTGCACAGAGCGCATTCAACAGCATCGGCATTGACGTCAGCGTCGCTTTTCTGTCGGTAAATGGTACATAGAGCGCGAGAATTTGTCAAAGAGAGTTGAAGTTGGTGTGAGTCAAATCAACATCGAAAGGTGAGACTGAGTCAAAGAGAGAGGTTTTCTTTTTGCTTTCTGAAATAAAATAAGGACAATGATGTGTGAAAATATTATTAAGTCGTTTGTCGGGGCAGATCGTAATTTAAATATATAGATAAAGATCTTATTAAAATCATAAGCACCCTCCATCAGCTTGCATGCATTTCCCACAACAGTCAGCTTATGTTTTGTGCAGTGCACAGCTGATCCGATTGCATGGTGGGAAAAAATAATGTCTCCTCAAAACATTTGGTGATCCCGACATGATTTTTTGCCTTTCTGGTTTAGGTCCGGTAATATTATTACATATTAAGTAAGTAATAATACCGCACTTTTTGCACATTTCGGTGCATACTAGCCATACACACACACATACAAACGCGCGAGTTCGACCGCGTTCGAAAAAACATACAGACACACATACATACAAACATTTTGCAACGGCGTATGCATAGGGTAAATGCAGTAGTTGGCGTGTGCAAAGCTAGATTTGGCAAATGACTGTAGCTAAGTTCGTAATCGTTGGTCAGTGACCTTTTGCACTTCGATTTGTTAGATTTTCGTTCAAACATATATCTATGGCGACTTTGATATTGATCTGCCAGCAGCGTCTGCATTTCAAGTGACATTGATTTTCGTGTTAATTTTCACGCTCAGCTTTTGTTATCGTTCAAATCTCTGAACCATCCGCCTCGCCAAAGCCAGTGGCGGCTTTTGGTAAGTTGGACTTTTAAAAAGCATAAGTCCTGATTGAGTGATATTGCATTAGACACAATTCGATCTCTCGAACCCACTGACTCGAATTATAGCGAGGCTATAGAGGTACTTATTGTGAGATTCAATAATAAGTTTTCAGTAAAGGTTCTACAAATGTGTTAGGGGAGCTCAGTGATTACATAAATTCCCACCTGATGGGAAGATAAACTACCGAAATGGTCGGGCAAGTCGTCGTTCTTGCACATTGGAGAATTTGATGAACGTTATGGTAACTCAAGAACCTAGCTATCAGGTGGAAAAACATTTTCACAAACTAACACGTAGTTCGTTAATCTCCTCATAAAACTCTGCTAATTCATTTTTTGCCCTGTGTCAAATATCACCAATTAACAAAATTCAAATATTCGCCACAAAGATGCCAACAGGCGCCATCTTGGTTTTTATTGCCTTCGGAAAGGATTCGGACTACAGCAGTGCACTTCTGGGCACTGTAGGCACTGCACCTCGAAGCATGACTCATTGTTGCACATTGATCTTGCCCCATCGCTGAACTCCTTCGCTGTATAATTCGTATGGATAATCAGGATTACGTTCTACTGGGTACTGCTATCGTGGAGGTTCTCTGCATCTCATTTGCAGGTTCCATAACCCACTCAATAACCGAAAATCATTCCCATTTCGATTTAAGTCATTCCAATTGGAGCATTTTTAACAATTTGGTTCTTGGAGATCCGCTTTTTCATAAAAGTCGGCGCATCAACCTGCTGATTGGTGCTGGGCTTTTCTATCGCCTTCTGTGCGTTGGCCAAATTAAGACTGCCGATAACCTGCCTATTCTGCAAAAAACTTGACTAGGTTGGATTGTGGGAGGTGGGGTCTCCGCCACCAATGGTACCCGCATCGCATTGCCGGCACAAATAAAGCAGCCCAAGCACCAATCTGAAGTCGAAAATTTGGATAGCATCATAAAACGGTTTTTAGAAATGGAGAGCTGCTTTGGTTCTTTGTCTCCACCCACGGAAGAGGACCCTATATGCGAACAGCACTTCCAGCAGCATCACAAGCGACTCCATTCCGGTGAATACACTGTGCGACTGCCCGCAAAAGTTAGCCTTGACAAGGTAGGATACTCATTCGAGCGTGCTCTGACACGATCTTAATCTCTGACGGAAAAGCTCTCAAGGAAATTTAAGGAGCGATACGCTTCTTTCGTGCAGGAATACATAAACGCGGGTCACAAATCTCCGTCAAGCAAAAGGATATACTAAAGTATTTCATGTCGCACCACGATTCGTGCGCAAGTGCCATACTGACAACCTGCTCCAATATATCTTATGGCGGAAAAACACTGACGGTGAGATTAAGATATATTGACTAAATACAGTCACCTAAGGCACGAAGCCAGCCGCATTTCTAGCCATTCCGACAATGTAACAGCTGTCTTACGACGAGGAGGCCAGCTCAAATTCGTCAAACGAATTTTTACGTGGATGATCTGAGTCTCAAGCATTCGTCATCAGGTCAAGGAGCTTTTGAAAAACGGATAATATCCTATTCGAAAATGGCGCTCAAATAATCCCGCAGCTGACGATCAAATTTCATGATGGCACTGATGCTAACAAAATGCTGGCCCTGGCTTGGGATGCTACTTCCGGCAGCTTTCTTTTCATTTCTTTGACGAGTCGTCTGAAAAGGCGGCCTCGAAAAGATCAATCTTTTCAGCTATTGCTAATTTTTTATGATTCGCTTGGCTTAATAGGGCCCATCATCACGAGGCTAAAAATCTTCATGCAGATTCTATGGATGGACAAGTTGGATTGGAACGAAAGCCTGCGTCAAAGTTTGCACTCATTATTGATGGAGCCCATATCCCAAATTTCGGCGGCTGCGTATCTTCGGTTTCCTCGCTTCATCATGGCCGCTTACGGCGCGTGTCTCTATCTTCGTTCGAAAATTAATGGCTCTATTTTCACACATCTGATTTGCTCCATTGTTCAGAGTAGCACATCTGAAAACTTTGACCGTTCCAAAGTTGGAGTTAGCTGCGGCGCACATAATGTCCGAGTTGATTTGCAACATCGCCGAATCCATCCCGATTTTTTGTACTTACTTCTGCTGGTCCTCAACTCAGCTCAACTATTGCACTCGCTTGGATTCGCCAAGCACCATCGGATTTGAACTTTTTTGTCTCTAAGAGAATCGCCCGATCTTAGAAGCGTACTAAGAAAATTACGTGGCGATATGACCGCTAACAGATAAATCCAGCTGGTATCCTTTTTCGTGAATGTTCCCCAGCGGAAGTGCTCATATCAGATCTTTTTCGTTTGGGCACTGATTTTCTTCGCAAAGATATATCTGTTTGACCAGAAATCGTATCCAATCTACCAGATTCTCTGTGCCCAATCTTGGGTAGTGATGGACTTATACGTGTTGGAGGATGTTTTCACTAGTTTCATTTGGATTTTGATGCAAAGTATTCCATAATTTTGCCTAATGGTCATCCTGTCACAATTGCCAGGAAGAAAATTTTTTCACCACAAATTTCTTCACGCTGGACCGCAGAGCTTATTAGCTTGGATATACGTCAGAGATTTTAGCTAGTCGAAGGGAGAAAATTCGTTTCAGCAGTAATCAGCAAATGTATACTGTGCTTTCGCTTTAAGCCAAAAATTTTCCAGGACATCATGGCGCCGCTTCCTGCTGATCACGTTCAGCCAAGTCGGGCATTCCTTATCACTGGAATTGACTTTTGTGGACCTTTCTATTACAAGTTGGAAGAAAAAACAAGGCCGCTTATAAAATGCTACATGGCTATATTCATTTGTTTCGCAACTAAGGGTTTGCATATCGATATCGTTGAAGACCTGTCAACCACTTTGTTTAATGCCTCTCTCAAGAAATTTGTCCGCAACAAATGTCTGACAATGCCACAAATTTTGTTGGTGCCAAGAACGAGCTCATCGAACTAAGACACATTTTTCTTAGTGAACCACAGAGCAAGCAGTTATGGAGGCTTGCATTGACATTGGCATGAACTTTGGTAAAATCTGCTAAATATCATTTTTATCGAGTCGTTGGAACCCACTCTCTAACATATTGGAACTCGGAACTTTTGCATGCGAGATAACTGCCATTCTCAACTCACCCACTTTGCCCCATTTCAGAACACCCAGACGTCTTGAACTTGCTGACACCAGGGCACTTCCTCATTGGTGCCACTTTTGCTGCCGTTGATGAGCCGGGTTTGACTCATCACGACCTAAACCGATTGAGTCGCTAGCAGCGTATGTGCCAAATAAAGCAAACCTTTTGACGCAAATGAAGTCGAGCTACCTGTCGATACGATACAAGGAAGTGGAAAATGGCGAGCCCAAGATCAAAATCTGAAATCTAACAGCATTGTCGTAATAAAGGACCATTGTCGTAATAAAGGACGCCTTCTTTGGAAAATTGGCCAGGTGAAGTGCACAATTGCCGAAGGTGATGGCGTCGTTCGTATTATCAACACTGGAACAGCAAATGGGCTGATTAGAAAAGCCTGCAGCAAGCCAGATGACAGTTAAAATATATTGACTTTTAAGATCATCATTATAATTATTAAGCACTCCTATCAAATCACAAGTCTTTGCACAACAGTCAGCTTTTGACTTGGGCAGCCGCACAGCTGATCTGATGCTTGCTTGTATGTTTCTTATGTTGTAGTTTGTCGGTCTGTATTAACACACGCTAAATTTGATACTTATATAAAAACTTGCATAAAAATAATTGTAAACTATCACAATAAATATAAAATTTGAGTTAACCCACATCACAACAAATCATAACATTATCACAATAGTAAAATGAACAGAATCGCAGCTCAATCTGCAAATTGTGTCATTCTTTATTTTAAATGCATTGCGCACAACCAATTAATAGCCATCAAGGCCCGGATGGATCTTTTTTCTCCACAAACTGATTCCATATAGTAAGTTGTTGACACGTTGAATACAAATATTACATGTTTTTTTGGATCAAAAGCTTGTTGATGTCTACTTAAATATAGATATATATATATATAGATACACAACAAATATTTATGTTTCTTGTGAAAATATTGACTATGCATAATTTGTTCGTTACAATATCTTCCATTTTTGAGGCTTTGCAAATATTTAGTTTTTGTATCTTATGACATGGCAGAGAGATTTCTCAGCTTGAGCCTATCAGACGTGTTTTTGTTTTGCCAAATTATAATTTTTGCTTTTGCGTAATTGGATTGACTTTATTACTTGTGCAAGTTGCTCTTCCGCAGTGACCGTAAGTCGTTTTTTTATAATTTTCAATTTTAACTAACGCGGCGTCGGTGCTGCGTTGTTGTTAGTGTCAGCTTTAGATTTCTGTTTCTATTTGCCTAACACTCTCTTCGTGAGTGTTCTTGATTGTGCATTGTTAACATATGCACAGTGGCCTCGAAAAGTTCTTGTTGATGATTTAATCAACAGCATTGTTTGTGTAACTTGTGTAACGCTGCAAAGAGCGACTCCAACAGCAGCGATAGTGACGTCAGCATCGGTGTCAACGCCAATTTATGTATATGAGTAGTGCGGTAGTTGTAGATTAAACACCGTTGATAGACCAATACTACCGGTCCATAAAAAATATTAATTTAATTAAAATATACAAAGTATTTCTCTCTCAATAACATACGTATTCTATGGGTCATTACATTGCCGACGAGGTAAAACCACAACCAATTGTTAATCAATTCGTAATTTACAAAGAAAATATTTGTAAAAACAAATGATTTAAAAGACAAAATTATGGAATCGTCGACTACTTTCGAATTGGAAAAAAAGTTGCTTGTCGGGTAGACGTGAAAATTAGCAAGCAATGACAATTCATGCTAGCCAAATCGGATAAGGAGACAATAAGCAAAATATTAACGCCCTGCACGGCAAGTGCAACAAATGCACGCGGACCGGTCATTTCGTACAGAAATGCAGAGCAAACCTTAAACGCCAGTCCACACAATACAACAATGGTCGCTCCAAACGATCACGGACAGAGGTACGACGGGTTCAAGACAGAGGTTCCTTGAAGGCGATGATTTAATAGATTGCGCCATCGGTGGCCATATATTCCCCTAATAATTTACTCAGGGTTCATTTGAATTTAATCAAGTTAATCGGCAGAATATATAACTCCGTTTCCTAAGTGGAAAGGACTTACAGTCAAGCTCTTCATTGACCCGAAAGTCAGTCCCATACAACTGCCAATGAAACGCATCCCAGCCGCTATCAAAGATGAAGTTTTGACTAAACTAGAAGAAACGTTAAGCAATGTTATTATACACCCGGTGGTCGGCCATAGCCTCTGGGTCTCGCCAATTGTTGTAGCCCTCAAAGAAAATGGCGAGACCCGTTTGTGTCTGGACATGCGGTTGGCCAATAAAGCTGTAATGAGGGAACACTACCCACTGCCTTTGAGTCATTCATGACCATGTTGAAAGGTGACGCATTCTTTTCGCGACTTGATTTAAAGGATGCCTACCACTAATGGATGAGGCGAGCTGACAAATAGCAACATTCATAACGCCAAAGGGGGTGTTCCAGTACATGCGTTTAATGTTCGGAATAAATTCAGCTCCCGAAATATTCCAACGGCGGCTCCAATGGTCTAAGCTATAAAGATGATGTCATCATTTTTGGAAATGTGGAAGAACACGACAAAACCGTCATATTAAATGACTCAAAATGTGTATGGAAAACACATCATCTACAATTTTTAAGCCACATCCTATCCGACAATGGAGTTAGTGTTGATCCGGAAAAGTGACGGTCATCACGTCATTTCGAGGGCTCGTCAAATACGTCGAAAAGTTCTATTACTACCTAGCAGGTCTTGAGTTTAAGATAGTTACCGATCATAAGCCACTCGAGGCTATATTTAATCTGTCATCGAAACCACCAGCTCGTACCGAAAGATGGCTCCTTCGGCTACAAGCCTTAAAATTTGAAATTGTCTTTAAAGCCGGAAAATATAACAAATCAGACTCTTTACCTCGACTATGCAGCATCCCATCAAGAAAGGACTTCAAGACACGGGAAGAATATACCTGTCTTCACATACTGTAGAACTCAATCTTGGCATCAATGAGTATATAGAACATAGCAGAGAAAGGCATACTGGACGAAGAAATAGTGGATGCCATGACTTGTCTGAACGATAATTCTCAGAAGTGCGGAATATGAAAAAGCGTCTTCCCCATTCAGATACGAGATGTCGGCAGTTGATTCAATCTTAGTGAGAGGAGATCGGAAAATCATTTAAACTACCCAACGCCAGAAGACACGGTAAAGCACCAACTGCGCTCCAAGGTGTGGTATCCTGGCATTGATCGGGAGGCTGAAAAGCGCGATAAGCTGATTGGCTCTTAGTGTCCCAAGGTAACAATCTAGCACAGATGAACAGAACACCGTTCCCAACGGGCCTGTGGATATGCGTGGTTCCTGTTTTGCTGGGTCCATTGCCAAATAGTGAATTTCTACTTGTATTTGTTGACTACTTTTCACGTTACATGTAATTTAAGTTCCTTCGTACTATAACTTCCACTAGCATAGTTGACATAATTTTGTTCTTTTTATTATACATTGCTTTTATTTATTGAATTTTCTCTTTATTATAAGACTAACAATAAGTATACAAATCTTATAACTACATATATCTTAGAGTTCATTTGGACTTCAATGTGATTGCACGACCCTAGAATCTATCGCTGGGTCGGCAGGCCATTACGACGAAGACGGGATCGACTGCGCAACCTTGTTAAACCTTTCGAGAGATGGGTTGGGTGCGATGATTGCATTTGCAAGTCTCTTTGTATGTTGTCGTTTCGAACATACCACGGTGCTCCGGTGATGGCTCTCAAGATCTTTGACTGGGCTCTCTGGATAATATCAATATTACTATTGCTGGCATTTCTCATAACTGATAGCCATATATCAGGCTTTAGCATAGAAGTGTAAAGGTCTTTGTGGTCTAGACCATGAGGCGAGCGAGCGTTAATAAGCCAATGGAGGCTATTGGCTTTCAGTTTTAATTGTGTTCTCTTAGCTTCAACGTGCCTGCGCCATGTGAGTCTTCTGTCGAGGTATACTCCTATATATGTCACCTTCATTTTTGTTCGATTACTTTTATTCGTCGACCAGATAAACGGCTTGTAGCGCAGATGCTTTTATTGGGCACTTAGAGCGTCTGAGTATGCCTGTATCATCTGCAAAGGAAGATGTTGTTAGCCGTGTGCTTGCTGGGATGTCTGCTGTTTAGAGTACGTATAGTATTAGCTCAAGTACGCTACCTTGAGGGACTCCAGCTCCAATAGTATGATCGTCGGTCATAGCAGAGTTGCATCTTACTGCAAGTTTTCTGTCGTATAAGTATGACTTTAAAAGCTTGCAGTATTCTCGATTTTCGGAAGCCTTTCGTATTTCAACTGTTATACAATTGACCTGCTCAATAGTTCCATGTTTTTCACGAATTGATACGATGAAATTTTGTTGTGGAATTTTAGAAATGGATTTATCTGAGTCCGCATGAATTTTCCGAAAAGTTTTGATGGACACGGTATTATAGGTCTGTATGACGAGGGCATTGTGTGATCTTTTCCTGGCTTCGGTATCATTATGATGATTGACTTTTCCGTCTCTCTGGAAAATGGACAAGTTTTGCGATGGCTTTGAAAAGATGGCTGATACGGCACAATATGGAAGCTCAATATTCATTTTTGGGGTTATGAGGTCGCAGCCTCGTGAATTTTTCGGGTTCAGTTGGTTTTTGATAATATTAAAGATATCGCTTGGGAAATACTCGATTGGTTCATGTTGGAGCTGAGAGTCCAGTTGTGGCTGGATTTGGCTGGACAACATTTTAAGGGTGAGCGGCAAAAGCTCTATCTGCGTAAAGGCATCACGGTTTCTGTTGGCGAGCTTAGAGTTGGGTGAGCTTTCCATAGTGAGTGTTTTGTAGAAGATGTTGCTAATTGCTCTATGTAGCGGCGGTCGGCATATGCTTCTTCTTGTTTTAAGGCTTTGCTTAATTTACGTGTGGCCTTTGCCATGCTGATGACGATCTGTGGTAGTGCCATTCTCGAGTCGCTTTTCAAGGACGAGCTGCTCGATTTGTAGATTTGTCTTCTTATGGTTGTAATGTGCTTGTGTAGTTTGAGGTGTTGAAAGTCGAGCGGCAGTGCCTACGACGGACTCAAGTGCGTTAAAAAAGTTGTCGATGTTATCTTCGGCATTGAGAAGAGGTTTTTGCTCAATGTGTAAACTTATATTTTTTTTGTATCTAACCCAATTAGTTTTCTGTGAGTCAATCTAATCGGCTGATAAACGTTTTTTGGCTGTCGGAGTAGGTAAATTAAAACAGGCGAGTGATCAGATGAGAGATCTGACAGACATTCGGCGCTTACAAGATTTTAGGGAATATTTTTAGTAAGTTAGTTAGTTTTAGTTAGTTAGTTTCTTGGGGTCTGTTGCATTATAAAGCTGCTTTCCTTTTGAAGTCACGACACGAAATCCCCAGTGTGTGTGTTTAGCATTGTAGTCTCCTGCTGCTATGAAG
>SCDZ01000952.1:0-21409 GCA_004143845.1 Drosophila lacertosa | reverse complement strand
TTAATTTGTTTATTAGTTTATTGTATTTATTTATTGTATTTATTGTTCACTTAATTAATTATATTCTGTGATTTCATCACACTAAGCGTCTTTTCGCGATATATAATATTTGTTAAAAGAATCTCTCACTACACTGTTGAGTTTCAGAGTTGGTTTCCCGGAGCACAATAAAAATCACGTCTGCGACGAAGACTGAACTGAATGTTATCAAATTTTGATTTAAGTAGATTCAAGGCCACAGCATAATTCAGGGCCGAAATTTGTAATAAGCGAATTGTCTCCAGCGCAGTATCCTGTGGACACGATCGCAAGTGCTGAAGTTTCTCGATGTTTGCGAGGTCTGGATGATTATCTATTATTGTCGAGAACATTGAATATAAATCTGCCCAGTTATATTATCCGCTGAACGTCGGTAGCTTAATAGGTGACAAGACCGGGGTCGGTCTATGTCGAGTTGCAGGGGCCTGAATGGCGTACGTGGAATTAAGGCCGTCCGTAAATGTTGAATACGGCGGCATGTGCGAACTGAGTTTAGCGATTTCACACCGAACCGACACCTTTAGCGACACTACAAGTTCGTCACAATTATCGCGCAATTCACTGCCGATTTCGACACAATCCAACTGTTCGAGTTCATTGTGGATTTGTTTAAATGTTTCTTGCATGACTTCAATTTGCTCTAACCGAACCGTAAGAGTGGCTTCATCAAACACAGCCAATTGGTCTTTGGATAAAATCGTCTGTAACATAATTAATTGTTCATACATCGAAGTTGCTTTCCGCTTAAAAAAAAAAACCCTGTTTGTCTGCACAGCTGTCAAAGTGGGGCTTGCAGACTCCATAGCAACAGCAACGAAATTTAAGAAAGTTACAGACGGGCAAAGCAAGATAAATATGTAACACTTATATACAGCTGACTAGTCAGTTACCTAGAGTATGTGTAGATATATTCGTATGTAGATATGTATGTATGTACAAGTTAACCACTGATTACGCGGCTCCCACCCGCCGTTATATTTGCGCTGCCCAATATCTGTAAGCGCAACATAGTTGCCGATCACGCGGCTCACATCCGCCGCTTTGTTTGGGTTTATTCGTAACAGCGCATAACGTAAACAAGTGGTCAACAGCCCTAGCGACAGCGCGCGTAATAAGACTCCCTGCACATGCTGCATGGTCAGCATTTTCGGCTGGGGGGCTAGGGTTTATGCAAAGCGTTCTTTGTATTGCATTTTTAGATCTTAAGCTAATTCAGTTGCGGCAAGACGTGCCCAATAATAAAATCTACATTCAAACAACAATATCTCATTGGTTCGACGGGAATTCGGGAACAGTCTCTCTCAACGGATTTGTAAATTGGATAATTTACATATACACATAGACACATATGTATAAATATGTTCGAAGCTTCGAGACACTTATTTGTAAGCGAGAGTGCGAATTATTAATTGTTCGATACAGCGAAAAAAATCACGTCGGGGTCACCAATGTTTAGCTAATAAGCTTTTTTATTAGCTGTTGCAATAAGTACAAAGTATATTTTCGACTTTTAAGTTTTATTGTCGTAGCGATGCGCGATGCAGCCGACGAGACGAAAGCGAAATTGAATAATAAGCATGAGCACCAAAATTCTTGAGGTATACATTAAAAAGATTGGTACTTATATTTATTGGCGCTTTAAAATTCGGATTTTAGCTTGCTTCCGAAAATTAGCTTGCAGATAATAAATCTCTTCAAGCAAACAATTATATAATACTATTCCGTTGATGTCAATATCAGCGATTGTTTTGCTATACTGGAAAGAAAGAGATCCAAAAGTAATATTGACTAAAAATTAATATAATTGGAATATTTTTCAATGTATCTTATATTAAATAAAATGTATCCTTGATTAGTATTTATCGACGAGACGTCGAGTTAAAAAATTACTAAATGATAATTATGAATTTCCAAGAAAACTTTCAGGCATGGTATATTTTAATTTTTAATATTTGCTGCAATGTCTATTGAATTCCATTTTTTTTTTTACACTCTGATACGAATAATCAACTAATTATTTATTGGCTTCTACTTCTTCGGAAGGAGGTTTAATGAACATATTTTATGTTGGCTATGCCTGTTTCGCATGCTAAAAGTTCAGTTTGATTTCAAGAGTTTCGAACCATTCTTGCTGAGTTTTATTTATGATCCAAGGATCTTGGTCAAATTAAATAGTTTGGGGTGTTCCTATTGAATCGAAGATGTGTAACCATTGTTCCAAGAACTCCCAGTAATCTGCAATATATATTAGTTTCTAATATTTCTACATACAGAGGAAATTTCAAGAGATCTGTCCCTGATGCAAAATTCGGGTAGAACTATTTTTGTTTAAATTTTAGTTTTTTTTATGACACTGTGTATTTGTATGTGTATATCATGTGTTGCGAAAGTCAGCAAATTTTGATAAATTATTAAGATTTTTACTACTACTACTGTGGCGCGTTTTTGGGGCAAAGACACATATATTAATTGTAGTGTGGCTAATCTGCTTCGTATTCTATTATATCGTTATCGTTTGAACTTTGACAGGTTTCTGTATCTAATTCATAGACTGCTTTTGATTTGATTCGGGATAATGCATCAGCTAAATAATTTTTTTTTAAGTGAAACATGCTTCATATCAAAGTCATATTCATTTTACCTTATTTTGTATCTTTACAGTTTGACATTTGGTTCTTTCAATTAATAAAGATACTGCAAAGACTTGTGATCGTTATATAAAGCTATTGCTAAAAATTATTTTTCAATGGTGGAATATTTGAATTCGTGTAGCATACGATTGGCTTACTGGCTTCAGAAAGTACATCACCTCTTGCATGGACGCCAGCATCAGTCGTCAAAACATATTTATTATTGAAGTCGGTATTTATTCTAAAAATATCAGGGCTTTGACTACAATGAATGTTGAGTCTGTGTGCTAGCAAAGCACAGACATTAAACATTTAGCAAAAACAGGACTTGCACGAAGCCAAACAGTTTGAAATAGCTAAAAACCAACCAGGTTCTGGTGAGTTAATGCTAATTCCCTCCAAATACAGTTTCCTATAAATGCACATGTTAAACCAGAAGCGTGTTGACAGACTCATTAACATGGGTAAACGCTCCTCAATACTCTTTTTTGTCAACCTTTGCATCCCAACAAATATTGAAGCCTACCCAACATGGAGAGCGTAAAACCGCGTTTCCGCCAACGAACAGCAGCCGTCATATTCATTTGCTTTGCCGCCACCGCAGTCTTATAATCCGCTACCGTAAGCAACCATGCAAACTCATTTACCGTCACAGAACAAAAATACACCAGAAATGTATCAGTCATACATTTGAAAAATTAAATGGATCTCCTAAGCCACGAATGCAGTTAAAAGAACACTTGGTCATCATTATGGTCGTGGAACTATGGATAATTAAAGTTAGAGCCCTTCCTCCAATAAAGTACAGCAAAATGAGGAACGTTGTTGAATCTAGTGTATTTATAGCTAGTTTAAACGCCGAAAGATGGGAAATGTGAAAGAGAATAGCGTGTGCTTTGGCAGAGAGGATTGGGCAAAGTATCTAATAGAAAGAGTAATTATGTACCGAATAGTAAGTCGATTTTCCGACTGGTTTTAAGGGGTTCCCAGTTGCGTTACAATAACCTTACGTAATAAATCCACAGCGTCGCACACAGAAAATTTACAAGATAAAAGGTACCAACAGAAAATGACGTTTACTATGTATAAAAAACAGAATTATGTAGGAAAATGACTGGAATGTAATAAGGATCACATATTACAGCAGTGTTTTGCCTTTCGCAATTGAACCTTAAAGAAAAGATGTGCTTTGCAATGTGACATGCTCTCAACGTAGACAGTACAATTTCATATTATGCCAACTTACACAATCACCTTCTTTACTTTAAAAAAAGCAAATATATCTAAGCAAAATTGTAAACAAGCACCCAGTAGTAAAGGAAAATAACATCATCAGTATAACAGTAATGCAAGGTAAGCTTTCCAGAAGTCAATTTTAAAAAATTTGTGCCAATTATTGTTATTGGGCAATACAATATTAGCCTTTATCGATAAGGGAACCACGATATCTCTGATGCAAGAAGAGATCGCAGGAATGTTTTGCCTTTAAAGAGCCAAAATGTGATGGCATGAATATGGATGGGAGACAAATCAACCACGAAAATGTCTCAACAAATTAATTTGGAAATCGCGTCTGTTGAGCCCAGAAACCATTTTAAGAAAAATGTAAAGGCAATTAAAAAATTACTACTGTCAAGCCAAAATCTAAACTTTCAAGCTTCGATTTTCCGACAGCGAATTGCAGCAACCTCTCGCCAAACATGCTTATCAGAATATCACACACTAACTTAATAAGACCAAAAAAGATTTTCAATGATGCCAGTATTATCAGCAGTACTATTGAATGAATGATTGTATTGAAAATGGTCTTTTATGGAAAGCGAACAAAATCGAACTGTCGAATAATTTAAGTACTACACTGAAAAGGGAATCGAGCAGTAAATAAATAAAAATAAGGAAATGTATCTAGGGTATAAGAATAGATTTTAAGAATACATGGCAAGGGCTATGCCAGAAAACTGTTTCTGGAAAAGCTGTGATAAAATGAAAAAGAATTTGGTATTGACCTCACTTTGACGTATGTAATGTCAATAACAATAAGTGGCGTTTTATGTTCGATGCAGCAGCACAAACAGATGGGACTTCACTGAACTCATGTTTGACATAAGGACCACATAAGAATTACCAGCTTCTTCCATTGCTGTCAGTATTATTACAATTTCGCCAAGGTAAAATCAGAATTTATGGTGATTTCTAGATGATTTACCGTGTTGCCATCCGTAAAGAAAGTCAAGACTCGCAACGACGAGAAATTGCGATAGAGCAAAACAACTGATGTATAAGTAATGAATGTCATGATATTTAGATCTACCAGTTTGCATTGTTCAGCACAATATGCAAAACAAAATGAATGCGAAACGATGCAGTCAAAGTCATAATTGAACATCATTATGTAGATGATTATAATGATGGTTATAGTAGCGAAGCAAGCTTGTACTCCAGGCACAATGTTGAGTACACCTAACCAGTCTGTTTCAACACTGAACGGTTCTAATGATTTTCGTGGTCTATTGCAACAATTCGACGACGTGACTACAACACAAACAAAGTACAACAAACAGTATAACAAAAGTTCTTCACGATGTTTCACACCATATCGAGACTAGTGGAAACGCTGTTGCTGATCGTTCTTGACGCCTCTTCGGAGAAAAACTTCCCGTGTCAAGAGACGAAGTCAATTTTTTGTCGAGGCAGATATCTGCCGGCCATCAAAAAGTTCATAGGCTACTCTATTGCTTATGGTGTCCAAGAAAAGCGGTTGTTCGCCCACGTTTGGTTGAATGGACGATGAAAGCAACCGAAGCTTTTGAGTTGTGCACAAAATCCGTGGCAAAATCTGCTCTTCTTGTACACCCAACACTTACATTAGTATGCGACGCGTCCGACATGGCGTTTGGTGGAGTCCTTGAGCAACATATCAATGGAGCATGGCGTCTACTTGGATTCTTCTCGTGAAAATTGACGGAGGCCGAGAAGAATTACAGAACGTAAAACCGTGAACTGCGTGCGATATAGGACTCCACTCGAAATTTTTTAAGCACATCCTGGAGCTCGAATCTTCATCATCAAAACAGACCACAAGCCGCTGACACATACGTTTTCTCAGAAACCTGAGAAACCATCGCCTTAACTTCTACATGTCTACATGTCTCAATTCTCCACCAATATCTTGCATGCAGCAAAGATGGACAATACTGTTGTAGATGGACTGTAGCGTGTTAATGTGATCACCACGCCAACTGCAATATCACTCGCAAGGCTCCCAGACTACTAGATCTAGAACTAGTTCAGCTATTGCAAAATAGAACATCCCTCATATTAAAACTGATAGAAATTATCGACAGCACCAGGATTTATTGCGACACTTCTTGCGAACTAAAACGGCCTTATGCGCCGCATGCACTTCTTCTTTCCAATACACGGATTATTTCACATTACTTGAAGATCTACCTTGCGAAAAACACACCACAAGTACGTATGGCCTACGATGACGAAAAACGTGACGTCATTGTCTCGAAACTGTTTACCCTGTCGACGAGCTAAGATATACCGGTATAACAATTTTAGTCCGCAAAACCGATTTAGTCCGAAAATCGATTCGCTCACATGCATTTGGATATAGGTGTCATAACCAAGTTAAGGAATATCGCTACTGCCTTACTATGATCGACCGGTTCTTGCGGTGGCCCGAAGCAATTCCTCTAAAAGAGATGTCCGCCGAAACTGTAGACGCAACATTGGTCAATCTAGATTAGGCGCTTTGGGTACCCACAAACAATAACCACTGACCAAGGAACTCAGTTCGAATCAGCTCTCTTTGCAGCACCGAGCGACTTAGTGGTTAGTAAGCGCATACATACGACGGCTTACCATCCTCAGTCAACAGTATGATAAAGCAGCATTTAAAGCAGCCGTAATGTGCCAACCGCAAACACCTTGCATTGAGTTGATTTCAACAATACTGCCTGGCCTTCGAACGTGCTGTAAGGATGATTTAGGCATGTCGGCGGCAGAAATGCTGTACGGCATTCGCCTTCCAAACGAATTCTACGATGATATAACAAAACCAATTCAACCAAAAAAAACTTTGTCAAAAAATTTATATTACACATGCGCTGAATTCGACAGGCACCGTTAGCTCACCATAGGAGTTCCCGGAAAAACATGTTTACTTTCAAACACATGAACGATTATTCGCATGTCATGCTGAGAACCACTTCACTAGGCCAGCTTTTGGAGCCACCGTACACTGGACCATGGATGTGGTCAAACGATCAACTGACCGAGATTATGTCATTAACCTATTTTATTTTTAACAACAACAAGTACACAATTCTTTGTATCAACAGATTTTGGTTTGGCATTAAATCTTGCATTGTAGGCCGCATAAATGACATGAACTCCATAAGGCTATGCTGTAATTAATTTACCATTGCTTCATATTTGCTCTGTTGCTTGCGAATACTGTGTATTTGAAGCAGGGGGCACTAGTCCTGTTTTAATGCAACTGCGATTGTCACGTATTTGGTAGCGATATATATTGGGCAGCCTTTGAAGTTGGCTGTGTGATTACCACCGCAGTTGCCACACTTTTTTTGTGTTGGGGTCGTCTTTTCTTGCTGTGCAGTCGTCGGAGTTATGAAACTGTCTGAACTGGGCCTTTGCGTTTATGTGGCTCTTCTAATGTTATTGTACGGTACAGTAGGAACTGAAGTTAGTGCACCTGTTTTTCTTTAAGGACTTGCTTTCTGGTTTAAGTTCAACCTTGAAGAGTGTTTGCGGCTTCCCATTCTTGTTTAAGATTTTGAAGACTGTCTTAGTTACTTCTGCGGGTGTTATATTGGGCTCAATGCCCTTTAATACGATTTGCAGTCCCTTGCTGCTTTTCACATGATAAGTGTAGAAGTTCGTTTTAGTGTCGTTTAGATGTTTCATCGTTTAGATGGTTTCATGTATACTGCCTTTGACGAGGGGAATTATGTGAAAATTGTCCGTCCCAATGAGCCCAACTATTTTGTTAACCAGAGCACTGGAGCTTTTCTCCCTGATATATATGTTGGTTGGCTTTGGCTTCCTTTTCTCAGCTACAGGAGGCAGTTCATCAGAGTTATCTGCAAGAATTTCAAATTTGTTAGTATTAGATGGCTTTTCGCTCGTAACTAGTCTGGAATTACCACAGTTAATTTTTGGCTTAGAGCTTAGGATGCTCGACTTTCCTTTAATTTGAATATAGCCATCCATGCCAATCTGTATGGCTGGCCTAGTTTTTGTATTGTTTCAATTGTGTTCAACTGACAGCGCGATGGTCGATGCAATAGGTTTGGTTTGATCGATGACTTATAGATGGCGTACTTTGCAGTCGACGGAATTGAGCGGGCAGTCGATACTGTTGCAGTTGTAGTTACTTTTGCGGTAGTTGAAGAGGTTGGTGTGATACTCACTCTATCGCGATATTGAAATTGTTTTGCCTAGTCTGTACTTCAAGTGACATTGACATTTGTTTTAATTTTCGTGCTCAGCTTTTGTTCGCTTCCCTTCGCCAAAGCCAGTGTCGGCTTTAAGTGATTTGGATTTCTACAAAGCAAAAACGCAGTCCTTGCATCGTCATCTTTAGTCTTTCCAAAAGTTTTTGAATTTAGATGATCCCGCCAACCTCGACGAATCCGATCTTCATTGGCGTTGATCGAATGTATGCTGACATCGATGTGGCCCAGACCTGCTTGAAAAAACTGGATTTGATGACGTTGACGAGTGAGGCAACGCAAGATTTTTCGAATGTCTACTAACAAACCAAATCTAAGCTCTTTCGTGAAATCAACACAGTCCGTAAGTCCAACATAGCCAATTCAATCAATGATTACCTCTGCTACCTGGAGAAGTTTCAACAGATGCGATTCTGCTGGAGTGGTGTGGAATTAGACACAATTCGGTTTCTCGAGCCCACTGACTCGAGTAGTAGCACTGCTATAAGTTGTTCCATTTCCAGGCACACATACGAGCACTCTTTGGATTTCGGAGCGTCAGTAAAGGTTTTGCAAATGGTTTGAGGGAGCATAGTGATAACGCAAATTCTCACTTTTGCTCTCTAAAAAATATGTAATCGACTTAGGATATCGCTGATGGACTTTTGGTGTACCTCGTCGCCTCAAAGGTCGACGCATCTACGCACAAAAGGTTGGGGGGAATTGCTGATTGTTTTCAGCCCAGTCGGCCATTTCTCATCACTGGAATTGACTTTTGCGTGCCTTTATATTACAAATCGGAAGTCAAAACAAGGCTCTCTTTTAAATTGCTACATGGCCATATTCATTTGTTTTGCAACAGAGGCATCGCATCTCAAAATCGTTATAAATATATCAACCGCTTCGTTTTGTTGTATGCTCACATAGCGAATATCTACTGTGCTCAGCACAGTTGATAAATTATACAATCAATACACTGTGACACTTTGTCGCAGTGTTTACATTAAACATCTAAATTCAAGTGCTCGTGAAATATGATCACTATATACCACAAATGCATGGTCAGCCTTCTTACGTTGACCAACTACAGCATAAGCGCACATAACATTTCCCTCATATTAAATATACATATATGTATATAAGCTATACATAATGTAGCCGCTCCGCTGCTGGCGTAACCGGCAGCGCAGCTCCGCGGCTTTAGCAAAATCTAAGAATGTATAACGATAAGAAAATTATTCAATAAAGAACAGTTGGAGCGACAACCAAGGTCGCTTCTACAAATCAAACATAAAAATAATTGTCACTTATTACAGTTTATTGCCTGTCTCAGCACCGGAGGCAGAACCAACATCATTTGGTCTGACAATGCCACAAATTTCGTTGGCGCCAAGATCGAGCTCATGGAACTAAGATACCTTTTTCATAGTAAACCACAGAGCAAGGAATTATTGGAATTATTACTGGAAGCTCATAAATGAGGGGCCTTTGGGAGGCAGCAGTAAAATATGCAAAATATCACTTCTATCGCGTCGTTGGAACCCACACTTTAATTTTTGGAACACATAACTCTTGTATGCGAGATTTCTGTAATTTCCAACTCACGACTTGGATGTGCTGACTCCAGGGTACTTCCTCATTGGTGCCTTCTTTGCTGCTGTTGATGAGCCGGACTTGACTTATCTATATATAACCCGATTGAGTCGCTGACAGTGTGTGCCAAATGAAGCAAACGTTATAGCGCAAATGGAGCTTAAGCTACCTCTCATTACTACAAGAGCGTGGTAAATGTCGATCCAAAGCTCAAAACCTGAAACCTAACAGCATTGTCGTAATAAAGGGCCACAACCTTCCACCCCTATTTTGGAAACTTGGCTTAGTGGACCATTCCCAGAGAAGAACATTCGAAAAGTTAATGGGCTGATCAGAAGAGCCTGCAGCAAAATTGCCGTTATGCCCCTTGAAGCCACATCGCTTGAAAACCTGAAGACTTCTAAAGATGGGAGCATGATCTTAATTAAAACATATAAACTAAGTTTCTATTATAATTAATAAGCGCCCTTTATCAGTTTTACATGCACTTGCACAACAGACAGTCTCTGTTTTGTGCAGTGCACATCTGATTAGAATGAATGCTTGCGTTTTTAATTTATCATATTCTATTGCAAATTGTCTTTTGTATTAAACGCACTGCGCGCAACGAAGAATTTGTAATCGTTTTTAAAGGTATTATAAAATAGAGCCTCCTCCAAACAGACTCTAAGTAGAACATTTTATTATGCAACGATATGCATCCATGTAGAATCAAAAGTAAAATTTATAAATCAGATTATATTCATAGTGAATGGATAGTGCTAGTGTGTGAGCCTGGTAAGTGCAGCATAGCCGACATAGCTTCAAGTGGTCACTTATACATATAAGCAACTGATGATTCGCAGCACTGCCAATGCTGACTACCCAGTCATTGACCATGACCGTGGTGATTAGGTCAATAAAATAACTGTAACAAGATGATGACGACATCAGAACAGTCATGATAAATTTAGTCATATCATATCAAGCTACGCAGATAGCAGATCAGCTGTTGAGATAACAAAAAGTTACTACAAGTTTCCAGGCAAGTTTTTATTCATTGCAACCCCACGCTGCATGAATTGATGCTGTGCGCTTCGAAGAATTCATGAATAGAGATCCTACATCCGCAATAATGAAGGCCAACAGCTGATTTCGGCTTTTAGGGTTTAACTTGCGTGATCAAAATGTAGGGTCATTAATAATTGAAAACGAGACATGAGCAACTTTCTTTTTAAATGATAAAATTTCCCCCGGGGTGGTGAAATTAAACATCGAAACTTTGACTCCAGCAAAGGATTTGCTTGCAATAAATGTAGCCACTAATTTCCAGCTGTTGTTCGAGGAAAGTTTGAAGAAGACTAGATTTTAAAATTGCTCAGGATCACAGCACTGGAATCACAATCTGTTGTGAACTGCTTAAAAACGTTATTTTTATTATTTTTAAAAGTTAGTTTCTCACAAAATTATACATTGGTAAGAAATCAATTGGAGTACTGGGCATGTCCGAAAAATTGTGGCCTTCTTGGCTATAGCAGCAAGTTTGTCGGTATCTCGGCCATTAAAATTTGCACACTTAGCATGCAATATACTCGCACACATCCAGTAATTAAGAAATTGCGGTGGTGCAGAATCGTCTGCCTGCAGGAATTTTAAATTTTTTCGTGCAAAACGACATTTAAGATTTCCTAACGGAGTAGACTTAAAGTTTTGATGCGAACAAATCTTACGCAAACGATTAAAACTAACATCCAACATTTTTTGTGAGCGCGGTGCCTTAAAATTTAATAAATAAATGACTTACATTCACACCCGAAGAGTGATACTCCTTGTTGGACTCTCTCAGCAAGAGCACTCGCTTGTTAATCATTTAAATATATTTATAAGTTTGTATCAATCACAACATAAACAATTTAAGAGAATACAAATTGGATATAATTTCGATAAGTATTGAATTGACAATCTTACTAAGTGAAGCTTCGCAGTATACTAGTACGCTTTGATTTCTTTTTATACCGGAACGCATAAAGAATGGATAAAACGTAAACGGCAATGGATGCAACTTTTATCGTTGATGAGGACATCGAACTGAGATGATTAAGATATGTTGATCGGTCCGTCTGTATGAAAGCAGTGATTTTGAAAGCTATAAAAGAGATTAAAAAATAATGTCGTATTTATGACGCAGGGCAAAATTTATTAATATCAAAAAGAAGTAAGTTTTTGAACGCACTGTTCATTTTTACTATTTTTCCAGAGATGTTGAGTTTATGGAAAGAATAAAGAGATAATAACTACTTTCCTTTGGATTACCAGCCCGCACAAGGTCAGCTATTAAAATCTACAAATTAAAAATCGAATTAAAATGCCAAGACTTTACGATGACAGCAGAATTTTGTGATAGTCACATTTGATCATACTGAGATCATGATATAGAACTAGTTCAAGCATTTTTTGGTGAGAGTGATAATCAAACGCATCTGCTAAGTAAAGTACACTTCATGCGTATATATATATATCGAATTCAATGGGGATTAACTGTTTCTAACAAACGATTGCTAAGATATTATATTTTTTTTTTTAAATTTGTTGTGCTTGTTATCTGATCTTCTGATTGAATTTTCAGTTTTCTGCAGTTGTCCCGTATTATTAAAACGCAACATCTCCAGAACTTCCAGGGAAAGTATTTTTAAACGTTCCGCTTCGATCGGTGTTATCTGGATGATTGGAGCTTCCGGCTTCATGATGGTTGTTTCTATGTTGGTAAATTCGTTGTTGCTAATGACAATGGTGTCGTTCCAGAAATGTATCACGTATGTGCCTTCTCTCCATCTTACGGTGCCGCTGAAGTCGTTGAGCACGATGATGCCATTGACAACCCCTTCTATTGCTGAAGTTGCAAACTGGCTTTTTGCTTCTAACTAGCTTGGGATACAATTTGTGTTACTAAGATTAACAATTTTATTTTGATTGCATATCTTAATATTATCAAAAGCTTTAGAATTATTGTGTATGACATAATTTTCTTGGTTAAACATAAAAATTTCGGTATTACAATGTTTTGCGAATCTTTTTGTTTTATGTTGGCTATTTTAACGAGATATACAAGAGTTGATTTTATTTGTAACACAGAGACATCTGATACTTCTAACATTCTAACAATTCTTCAACTGAAAAGGGTGGCATTTTACTGTTTTTATTTAGTGTAGAGAGTTTGCCCAATGCCGTCAAAATCAATATTTTCTCTGTGATTGCCAATAAAAAATTATATATATAATTAAATGCATCGTGCATTGAACGGCTTGACGCTGGCATTGCCAATGTCGACAGTAGACTGCCCTTCATAACCATGCACATGTTTTCGATCAGTATTAAAGGTTTGTTGTGCATCTCTTTGTTTATGCAAAAGTGAAATTCCAAGCGTCCTGCAAATGTCGGCAGCCATCTCGTCCTTGTACTTGTCCCACAGTGCGGTTGGGTTCGACACATGACATGTGGCTGTGAATATTGAAAATAATATACGTATTTGATTCGTTAGCGCAGATACAGTAGCATCGGCGAACGTTGAGTCCCAATGTGAATCGTTGTCAAACAAATTCAAACGTCGTCAAGCCTCCCGAAAAGTGGCGTATATTACGCAGGAAATCAATTTAGGGTGTAGGGCCTCTAATGTTTCTTTTTTCCGGCGTTCAAACATCTTCGATGCAGCGCTCCATGTTTAGTAGCGTGGCATTTCCGAATAGTATAAAGTCCTTGTGAACGGATCGCTTTCGCATGTCGAAAAGAAATTTGTCAACGTTGTCACTGGTGGCCGTTCTGCTCTTTGCAGTGCATTCGCGTCCGTAAAGTAGACAAACTGTGATCTGATACGTGTACGACAGTCATGATGTTCTTGAATCGCAAATGAAGACAGCCGCAAAATGGCCTCGTTACAGCTCACGTAGAGTCCAAATTGAAATTTCGCAAACTTGAATATATTTAATATGAGAGTTAAACTGAGATATTAGAAGTGTTTAGCTACTGCGCATGACGTAAAAACACTAATAACAGCCGAAAACTGTAGAGGGAGTGAGAGAAGGCTTATTGTTTGAGAGAAATAGGAGACCATGATCCTTGTCATCCCTACTCCATGCTGTTTACTGGGTGAGAAGTGACACCGGTGGACACATGGAGGGGATAACTTACCAAGTGAAAATAATTGATGTTATCGAGCAGTATAAAAAATGATAAAAGTATGAAAATGACACCCCTCATCACTTAGTAGTATGAAAAATAGATAGTAGCCGATTCTCAGACTTATTGAATATGCAAAAAAAATCCATAAGAATCGGTCAAGCCGTGTCGAGGAGTATGGGAACGATTATTGTGACACGAGAATATTAGATTATCTATGGGTGGATTGGATATTAGTTTTGTGGGGCAGCGGTTTGGGATGTGGAGTCGCAATTGTTGGAAGGCTCTGCATTCGTTCAGAATGTGATTAACTGAGGTGGGTATGTTGTTGTTGCAGTATTGGCAATTTGTGTCGGTAGTTTGGAGGAATGTGTGTTTTTGTGTGTCCGAGTCTGAGTCTGATTATGTTTGTTATTTCTGTTCTGTGTAAGTTTCTTATGGTAGGTGAGGTAAGGTATTATTCGACGTGAGCGCTATTGTGGTTTATTGTTTGATACCAATTTAAGGTTTCGCTAAATAGGATTTGGTTTGTCTTTGTTAAGGACTGTTTTAAGTGTCTGTTAATGTCTTGTCGGTTAGGGTTTGGTGTTGTTATGAGGGGTGAAACTATTGCTGGTTAAGCTGCTTCGTCTGCAGTTTCATTGCCCTTTATACCAATATGACTTCGGATCCAAAGAATTTTTATCTTTGGATAATGTTTTATTATTTAATATCGGGTTTTTGAAGCACTTAGTGTGTCGTTGTTTATATTTGCGGTTGATTCTGCGGAAGATAGGGAATCGGTGCAAAAGCAAGATTTTTGCGATATGAGGGCAGCTATTTCAACCGCTTCAAGTAAGGCGATGATTTCAGCGGTGCAGACGGAGGAGAAATGCGGTAATACTGCAAGTTTTATCATTTGTGCTCTGTTATGATTGCATGCCTGTAACTTTTTGGTTTAGTGATCCGTCTGAGTATATGTATATTGTATGTATATATTGTTTAGGGTGTTTTCATTTCGTTGATAAATCGGATGTAAATGTTTGCTTTGTGATTTAGTATAGCGTGTTAATTGTGTCTGCTTTAAATTCCCATGATGGCGTTGTTTTTGAGTTTTTACTTTTTAGTTTGAGTGTGATGTCTTGATCAGAGTATATGCCTAAACATCTTTTTAGAACAACTTCTATATGCTCTGTATTTTTTTTAAATTGTATTGTTAATAGTTTTATTTAATGGAGAGTCTTGTGATTGTTTGGTTATTTTAAATATTTTAGCCTGAGTTATTTAGCTTTTATTTCAATTGGGGATATGTTTGCTACAAAGGAAAGGTTATTTATTGGTGTTGTGTAAAAAGCTCCTAATGCGGCTCCGATTGCTGTGTTTAAGGCTGTTTTTATTGGTCTTATCGTCGATTTTGCTGTGGCTCCATATATTGGGAGGCCGAAGTCTATTTTAGATATGCATATACTTTTAACTTTTTGTATAAGTGTACAGAGATGATAGTAGAATTTATTGTTTGATATTCATCTTATTATGTTTATTGACTTATTGAGGAAGAGTAGGAGACGTTTGATGTGTGATTGCCATTTATATCTGAAGCTTACTGTTAGGCCCATAATCCGAAGTTCTTTAACTTCATTTATTACCAGTGTGTCTATTATTTTATTGAAGTCGTCCGCAATAGCTATGAATTTTACTTTCTTGTGGGTATCTATTTTGTCTGCTTGGCGATTGAAGGCAATTAGAAATGAAATGACTGATAGTGGTAATCCTTGTGGGATTCCATTGTGTAAAGGGTATAAGTTAGAGTATTTACCAATTGTTTTCACTCTAATTTTCCTGTTTGTCATAAAGTTTGTGGTGTAAGTAAGAATTTTTGGTCCGCATTTACATTTCGTCATTTGGCTTTTTTTCAAAGCTTTTGCGAAGTCGAGGGGTATGATTGATATGTGTCTTTTTACGGAAAGGGCCTTGTTAACTAGAGCGTATACAAAGAGTAGACAGTCTGTAACAGACTTGAAACCTTGTTGGTGACTGTTAAGTAATTTGTTAGATGTAACAAATCACACAGTCTTTTTGCTATTATTTTTTTTAAAAATTTAATGGGGCATAGGTTTAAATGATCTATATGATAAATGATCTATATTAAATGGTCTATATGATAATATATTTGTTTTTCTTATTTAGTTTCAAATATTGGGACTATTGTGCTGATCTTATATGTTTGTGATATGTAATTGCCTAATATTTTATTAAAATGTAAAATGATACGGGATTTTACTGCGTTTGAGGTATGTTTTATCATTGCATAGTTTATTTTGTCAAAGCCTGGTATGCTATTGGTATAGGTTATGTTTTGTGATTGTTGTTTGGGTGTCTGAAACTGTTGTGAAAATTTGCTATCTTGTGATACCACCATGGTATTTTTTTTTTTTTCTTTATTGATGGGTTGTGTGAAGGGTATGCTTTAGATTATTATTTTGTTAATGTTGCTGCTTTCAGGTAACTTATTTGTTTATATTTAATTTGTGTCTTGCACAAATTTTCATTTACTTTAGAAATAACTCGTATTTCTTTACGTGAAGCAAAGCTTTCGATTATTGTAGCACGTCTAGTCACCAGTGAGGTTAAAATGATACTGTTACTTTAAGTATATTTTTCGCTACTCTTTGAATAAATTTTTTCGTTCATTTCTGTTTAATATTTTGTTTTTGAAAACCAATTGCTGCTTTTTCCCATTTACTTTGGAGTGTCTGGGGAATCGCAAAGTTGGGATATTTTGTTATGTTTTTACGTTTGTTTATATTTAATTTGTGTCTTGCACAAATTTTCATTTACTTTACAAATAACTCGTATTTCTGCAAAATTTAAAAATTAACTTAAATTTTGTTAATGTGTGTTTTTCGAATTGTTGCATGCTTATTTTCTAGCTTACGTGAGTATTATTGATGAGGCCGCCTTTCCTGATGCGACGAAAGTGTTTCTGTTTGGATTTCCTACTATCGTTTCGTGATCCATAACCTTTGAAAGAATTGTGCAAACGGATCTTATAATATGCACAGTTCAAAGATGTGCAGCTTTATATTTTTATTTCAGCGATCCATTTTTCTTCTTTACTAGTTAAGATAATGACCTGGAATCTCTTCAAGAATATCACTGCGAACCACTACGCGAAATTAGTAACTGTTTTGCTATTTCGTTTACGCGTATTGGTCCCTGCTCGGGCGTCAGTTAAATATTTAGTAAAATTGTTGATTTAAAAAACACATTTTATTTTTTGGATCAGAGAATCGTTGTTGGCTGTTTCAGAGTTCAGACTAAATGCTTATTCCTAACTGACCCTATATAACCAAAACAGACAAAAGATGGCGTGATGTGGATTATTCGGAATTCTAAAGTCGCAGTTCGTTCTTGACGGAAATAGTTCAGATGCTTAATCAGCGTTTTGTCAAGCATCTGACACAAGCAAAGTGGTCGGTGACCGTTGGGTCAGTGTCCGATGACATTTGCTTGTCTTATGCAAGTTTGTTGTTAACTTACATATATGCATATATAACCCGCTTCATATAAAATGGAAATTCGATGTTACCCATAAATCTCAGTTTGTATTCAATGCTCGTTTGCATTTAATTTAATTTGTATAATCTAGGGAGTAGGGGATAGTATGCTTAATATTTTACCATTGTGTACTGTGATCTTTATAGTCGGTCACTATTAATGTAAAAATATAAGAGTACTTACACCGCGATAAGGATGGTTGGATCCTGCATTGGAGTGAATACCTAGAGTAGGCGCTCCATTGTCCGAGTAAAGAAGTACAATGGTATTGTTTAGTATTCCCCGATCTGAGAGTGCACGTATTGTCTGGCCCACACTCTTGTCCAGACTGGAGACCATACCTTGAGACCAATGAGTATTTATATTCTTATATAAAATCATTAGTTTATGGCGACAATAAGTGTCTTACCCGCATAGATCCGCCGTTTGGGATTGCTGATATGAGCAAATTTAGACACTTCTTCGTCGGGTGCCTGCATCGGGTGATTCTCATTGCCAGTGTGAACTGCTAAATGGCTAAGCATCATAAATAGTGGGCGGGTAATATCATGTTGTTCAATAATGCGTCGTGCTTCCGCCGTAAAAGCCTCAGTTGCATAAGTGCCGTTATCCAAGTGCCAGCGTTGTAAATTCCGCCGAAAATCTACGCCAGCTGTATAATTCTTTTCCAGCATATAATGGGTATGATCATAGTAATCAATATAACCGTTATAATAGCCATAGTGATAATCAAAACCACGCAATGTTGGCGTCTGATCTTGACGCCAGAAACCCAAATGCCATTTGCCAACCAGCTGTGTGGAATAGCCAGCGTCACGAAAGAACTGAGGCATAAGATGCTCACCTAGCGGCAAGCCCCACGGCTCATCGGGTATTTGCACAAAATGTTGCATGCCTATGCAAAAAAAATTAAACAGAGAAATTAACGCAAAGTTAATTTACTTGCATAAATACATACCCGTATGTATGGGATATTTTCCGGTGAGAAGAGCTGCTCTTGATGGAGTGCATAAATTGGGCACATAATGCCGATTGAGTATAACTCCATTATAAGCAAGTGCATCAATGTTTGGTGTTAGAATTTGATTAGAACCATGAAAACTCACATCGTTAATCCCCTAAGAATGACTTCAACATTTATTTGATAAATTAAATACAGAACTGTGCTTACCATATCATCTATTAGTATTATGATTATATTTCTGGTAATTGGTATCGCCGTTGCTGCGACTTGGCTGAGCAACAAATTCGCAATCATGACAGTGGTACATTGCATTGTATTTTTCATTCTATATTTTGTGTGTATTAGGGATAATTTACTATTAAATTTATTAGTATAGAAAAACTTTTTGTGAAAAAAAAGGTTTATAGCTTAGGCTTATAGCATATTCCAAAACAGTAAGTGTATGTCAAAAATATAAATTAATAATTATCTGTACAAATATAACTAAATAATTATATAAACAATTAACATTAAATAAAGCAGATCAACATAAATATATACGCAATAAAACCTAGGGAGTCAGTGTGCGCTATTCTAACATGAAAATTATTCTCCAGAATTGGCGAATGGATTTTGGGTGATTTGAGTTTCCCAACTCTACCTCCACTTCACTTTCCACTTTTGGTGCCGAAAGCATAGGGTTTTACCGGATTTTCCAGACAATATAGCCGTCGTTCTCTGCGTCCAAAATTTATTTGGTACTATTTCTTTTTCTGTGCGTCTTATTCTCGCGGAAAAATAGTAAGATGATGAGCTGCACAGTAGAATTACTATGACAAGCCATTTCATCAACATTCCGGCGCGAATGTCCGTTTTATAACTGCTTCACAAAAAGTTCTCGATGCTTCTGGTTTAAATAAGCTGTACTATTATTTTATTATTAGTTTATTCGTTCTAAACTGCTTATAATTTAAACAAAATAAATGTCAAAAAATAAATTAAGTTACATATTGTTAGTTTAAGCATTAAACTACCAATGTACATTTACACAATTTTAATATCTTTCGAAGTCCGGTTTAAAAAGCGTCTCAATTGAGTTTCAAAGTGTTGGTTGAAATAAGCTGTGACTCTGTATTTGTAACTATAATTAAGCATACATATATGTGTTTGTGGTTGAAGACAGTCACTCTATGTGCCAAATAGTCGTGGGCAGGTCAGAGTGCATTAATTCATGTTGCTCGGTGGTCTCTCATTTGCGGGTGCCGGATAAGACAGGTAAGGCAAAGCAGGTCTTGACGCAAAATGTAAAGTGGTATTTTCAAGTATGAAATCTACGAAAATAATCAATATTAATCATTGTAAAACTTTTGAAAAGTGTGGAACTCGATGCGGCAAATGCATGTACCGAGAAAATCGGCACGTAACATTGCTGACGCATTTGTTGGAGACGGAAGTGAAAGGATATACCATGCTTGGGCATTTTAATAACTTCTTTGGTTTACTTTGACTGGGACAAAAGAAACGCGCAAATTAAAAAAAAATTTTAAAAGTGCTATGCTGAAAATGTAAGCCGCACACAGATTATGAAATTGCGCAGTCAGTTTCGCCACTTGAATGTAGACGGATTGTAAAAAATAATTACGTAAAACATGTGCGTGAATTGAGATGGAAGAAAAAAAAAGATGATTAAACAAGACATCAAGTGGTGAAGCAAGACATTTGTCAACGTTTATAGACAGTAAGATACGATTTACGGACATATATTTTTTAAAGTCGAAAGACGAGATCTTTGCAAAGTTTAAGGAATTCAAGACAAATGCAACAAATCAAACTAACAAGTCTACAAAGGTGGTCAAGAGAGGCTTTCATAAACTACTTGAAAAGCAGCAGAATCAGAATCAGAGGCATCTCTCAAACATACACACTACGCTCCACAACGACGTGAAAGAACATGGCAATGTGATATTGGTGGAGATGTCCTGCAGCATGCTGCGTCAAGGCGATGTGCCTAGTAGGTTTACGTTTTAAGTTTGAATAACAGTGACATCCATGTTGAGCCTTCTGTCTAGTGTCTTAATCTTTGCCGTATAGCTTATTATAATTGATTTTTGGATCCCAAATGACTGAGAAATTGTACTCATTGTCCACCTCAATATTGATTACGTTAAGTATCTGCTTTTTGTTTCCTACGTGCAATGTATTTTAAATTGTCCATAGGCTCCATATGCCGCTGTAGCTGAAAATTACGTTAGTCATATTTAATGACTAGTTGAGGCATCTTCGAGCATCAGTATAAAATTTCCAGGCGCAAGTAATTTTATAACCAGCTGCAGTTTTGGGGAGTCGCCTGTATTGTTTCCTTTTGGTATATCAAAGACTTTGAAGCTCTTTTGAATTTGTCAAGACCATGCTCTTGCTTTTCAATAACTTATTTTCCATAGTGAGTCCCAAGCGTAACAGTCGACTTAAATGCATTCATTTGTGTAAATGGATACAAAAGAAATAAAATAAATGTGTGTTTTTTTGTTGGGTGTTATCCTGTCAAGCAATTCTTTAAACATCCTACCTTCTTACAGTTCGATAAGGATTTATGTAAATGTAAATAAAAACCAAAAATATTTGACATCTTATAAAAGTTTATTGTATGTAAAAATTAGATAATGATATATGCCTATATAAGCCTAAATATTTCAGATATCGAATTTTGTACGAAATATTTTCAATTTAATATACAATTTGACACGAAAGTGTTTTCACAATGGAACATTTTCATATTTTTTTACTTCCACGCTTAATAAAACAGGCTATGGTTATGATTTCAATATATATTTTTTTACACGTTGTTACTTAACCAATTATCTTCTAAAATTCATTAACAAGAATTCAAAATCAATTCATGGCTTATAAGATAAATAACAAAAACAAAAAAATGAATTAAATTCAAGTGACACGAAAGTATTTGCACATAAGTAAATTAAATAAATTTAAGCTATTTTAAACGGTTTAAATTCCAAATTAGTATTTGGTGTATCCACCATTGGCTTTAATAACCG
>SCDZ01000951.1:0-18027 GCA_004143845.1 Drosophila lacertosa | reverse complement strand
ATAAAATACCCCCACCGTGTCGGTGATGTTATTAGAATTATTTATATTTTCTTTAGGCTTTTAGCAAGTAATTCTTTTGTAATTTATCTTTTAATAACTGCAGTTGACACTCGTAAATTCAACCGTTTCAAATAAATAAATAAAAACTTAAAAAAAAAAATAAATAAATAAATAAAATTAAAAAAATAAAGTTCTCGGTCGTTGGCTTTCTATCCTTCCTAGAACTTAATACATTATAAATTTCCGAAATGTACGGTAGAATTAAAGATTAAAGTTTTGCGTATACAGCCAGTCAGTATTAAATGAATTATATTAGCAGCAATTATTTTTTCAAATAATTCAGACATGGCGGACAACTTAGCTTGTTCGTAGTAAAAGACTTACAACCTTTTTGTGGAGAGAATTAATGTATGATACTTTCCAAAAAGTTGGATAGACAGCTGATTCAAGGGATAAGGAAGAAGGCACGCACTACACTCCTTGAGAAGACATCTTGTAAAATTGTCTGGCAGAGAAGGAGGCTTTTAAGGAATTAATAAAGAAAAGAAGAGACAAGCGAGGTATAGTGGGAGCATCGATAGAGTTGAAAGAAACAATGTTATAGGGATAAGAAATATTATTATTTTAAGTTAACAGTCAACTAGTAAACTATGGAGGTTTGGAAAATGTGGTACTAAGGGGATGCTATTCAGAAAGCACACATCTAAGAGTGAAATTAAAGTTTTACAAAAAAAGTTAAAAACAATATGTCAACCGCGTCATACAGAATTGACCAATCGGTATTAAATAAGCTCAGTTAATAAAGCGTAGTTTTCTCTACGGAAGCAACGACGGGGATTGTTAGAGATTGGTGAATGCAATTTGGAAGATTTGCAATCACATAAAGTAACTTCTAATGTAGGGTGATACATATCTTTGGAGACAGACAAAGGGGAGGCCCTATAGACGTTCACATTTAAGTGATAGTGTATTAAGATAAGATCAAGATTTCTATTAGAAAGATCAGAAATCGAATCAAGCTGTCCATTTAAAAAGTCATGTTGGGCTGAAGGAATAAGGTAATTTGAAGAGTCGAAAATGATCATGGAATGTTTGGAATATTGAAATCACCAAACACAACAAGCAGGTGATTATCGCCGAAATGATACAAACTTCTTCTATGCAGGAGAGGTGCTGCATATAAGTTTCAATGTTAGGAGAGGGAGGGATATAAGTCAAGTAACTATTGTATGCGTTAGCAGCCTGTTATCGCGCATAACTGTTTTTGGTCGGCTCGCCGACCACGACTTGGCAGCAGGTGTTATGCTTTCGAAAGAATATCTTCTGTATTTAGCTCCTAAATATTTTTTGCACATCAATTTGCTTTGAGTAGTTCCCACAATAGTTGTCTCAAGTGCAATGAAGATAAGGGATTTGTCTCGCGCCATTATTCTCATCATAGTCAGCAACGGCGGTGACCGTATGCTTGTGTTATGCAAATCTGTTAATTCGCATAAATATGTTCGGTCGGCTAAGCATGCATTTTCTTGGTTTTTTAGTCCAAGTATTTTTGCATACACGTCAGTCTTGTCAAGTCACATGAAGTGAAAATCATCGCACCGACTATCAGTCGTAAAAAAATATCTTTGTAAAGCCAAAGGCCAAACAAATAAAAAAAATTGAATTAATAATCTAATAAAGAATTTATTTCAATATTACAAACAAAATAATTAATAATTTAAACACATTACATGGTGAATTTAACCAAGTTTCGGAGGATTCGACAATATGTGGTTGAAAAGAAATGCTATTCAAATAAACTTTTTTTAATTTGGACAAAACATTGGAGCACTTTTGAAGGGGTGAAGGATGACAGGCAATTGCTGATTTCGGCTTTTAGGCTTAAGCTCGTGCACAATCATGTGATTTGGCCAAAATTTAAGATCACAAATAATTGAGAATGAATCTCGAGGAACATTTATTTTAAAAGAAGACATTTTCGGGGAGTGGAGAATTTAAACTTCGTAATTGTGATTCTAGCAGAAGTTTTGCTAGCAATAAATACAGCCATGGCTTCACTTGTGGTATCAAAGGAAAGTCTAGTCACAAACACTTGCTTGCGAGGGGCAATAACATTTAAAGTTGGCACAGGAGGGGTAGAGGTAGAAGTGCTGTTAGTAGTTTGAACTTAAGTTCGGGAGGATTTACCTTTGCGACTACTAACAACACGGAATTTATTATTGTTGATCGGTACGGACACAACAACAGGCACGATTGGCAGCTCTTGCGGAGCCAACAAGGTGGTTAATAAGGGGAAAGAAGATAGCGACAACATTGGAGATGAATCATCAAGTTGAGGCGTATCAAAAATTGGGTGGGTGTCTTTTGCGGGTTGAGGATAGGTTACGGACAAAAGTTCTGGCTCCACCCGACGTTTTGGAGAACAGTCGAAATTCAAATTGCTGAGCAACTCAATACTGAAATCACAATCTGAAGTGAGCTGTTAAACGACATTGTTGAATTTAAAAGATTGATTTCTCACCCAATTATACATTTGTCTGAAATGAATTTGATTGTGGATGCAAACTGGGCATTTCGAATTTCCTAGCGGTGTTAAAAAAGTTTTGGTGCGAAACGCAAAGCAGTCAAAATGTAACGGTGGACGAAAAAAAAATAATATCACGCAAGCAAACGATCGAGAATATGGATTTTTACACAAACAATGTTGCCGGTCATAACAACAACAAAACTTTTCGAGAAAACGGTACAAATGTAAACAATGCACATTCAAGTACAATCACGAGATTGAAATCAAAAGAGACACTAACAAGAATTAAAATAAATAAATAAATGACATGACTTGACACACGTAATAAAGGTAATAACTTTAGTTTTGCTTTTAGATGAAAATATCACAAAGGTAGTCAGTTTAAATATGCAAAACCAAAAATAAAAGTTTGGCGAAACAAAAAACACGTCTGACAAGCTTGTCATTCCAAGGGCGTTTGTACAGTGTGTTTTAACATAACTGACATAAACAAACACAAGTTAAATAAAACAGAACTTAAACGGAGAGGCCACACCCAAGCATTTGATGCTTGTAATCATAACAATAATTGTGAAATAATTAAACTGACCTTTCGGAAGATGCCTTTGTCTTTGTCACATACCCATTGTTACGTATGCCAGCATTGTTATCCCTTTAAATAGATTATAAGCCACGAACTGAACTTTAGTCTTAAGATCACTAACACCCAAACTGCATCGAATTATAAATAAAGTATTAAAGTTCTATCGTTTTAATTGTGTTTATTTGGATCGGGACTCAAACATGTAATTGGCGCAGCCGTTTGGATTCCAAAAATAATTGTAAAATCGATGGGAAACCTTTTTGATCAAGTGTAATTGTCAGCAGTATCCCAATTAAATCGAACCTATTTTCAAAACACGTCTTAATGCAATTCAATGTAAAAATTCAATTAAGTGATTAAATACTAATTGGTTCATTGACCATCTGCAAAAAAATGCAAACAACACATTTTTTTTTTTTAAATGTAATCCCAGCATTTTGCACCACCTGTTATGGTGATGCTCAACGACCAAAATCTTAGCCAGCAACTATAATAAATTCGAAATGTACCAAGGCGACCCGCAAGCTATGGCTCCACTTATTAGAAGGTCTGCCTACTTACGTCAACTCAATGTTAGCAACGAGCGTCAACAGATCATAATTTTCTGGACTACAGATATGAGGAGAGGCAAAGAACCAATTACAAATATTGCAGATAAACGATTGGGCAGGGGTAAGGCAATCCCTTACAACTGAATACAAAATGGACACATGGGGCAAGAGCTTCTAGACGACTAAATAACACAAAGTACCAAGGAAACTTCCCTAACTTTTGCGGCGATGTAGAAGCTAAGATATTCATCATCAGTAATAAGTTAGAATTAGAGGGTAATGTGGAAAACAAAAGATTTTTTACAGACTTAATGACAAATACAGTAAAAATCTTATTAAAAGGAAATTCTCTGACAGGCTCTTTATGACTTTTGCGAGACACGATATCTCAACAATTGTGAAACTAAAATAAGTGGCACATATGTAAGGCTTATCTCAATATAGTCCTAAACCAGAACCAAACTTATTCATAGTCGCCTTCGAACGGACTAAACACAGAACTAATGCAGGAACTCAGAAAGAATTTAAAACAAGTACAAACGGGACAATCAAAACAATTAAAATCGAAATACTGAAAATCAAGGTGGTTCAATACCAAATCAAACTATAGTGACTCGCGAATGATGCAGATTGATGAACATTATCAACAAACAAAATATAATAACCAACAAAAATGGGCAGACTATCGACATCACGGTTAATAATAAAGTTATCACGAAAATTTTCAATTGAACGCCTCGGGACAAATTACTACTAGAAATCATAATAAACAACACACAGGGTACAGGTGTCTCAATGATAAAGGTTCATCAATAAATATGATCAGAGCCAATTTACCACTTCACAAAATTAACTTCCATTAGAACTATGACTGAGATTTCATGGTTAAAATTATTATGCAGTTATTGCAGGAAATAAACTTTTTCAACAAAAACAAATGCTTTTTATACACGACTTATCACCTCATTATGATTTGCTGTTAGTCAGAAATTTACCGGTGGCAAACGGTGCTATTAATGATTATATAAGGGGAATAATAGTAATAAGCGAAAGAGCATGTACAAATTAGATATGTCATTTGGAATCCAAAAGCAGAAAAAAACATCAAAATATGTCTTCAACCTGAAGACCATACAAAAGATATCAAGCCAATGCAACGAAATCACAGCTGGATAAGATTACAGAGTTGATCATCTCACGATGAATTAAAATCCAAGCTATTTAACTTACTAAAAACTTCAGTTACATACAATATCGGGAAAGTGACAATTCGACATTCAAGACCATTGTAAATCACGAAATTAACAGCCAACGCCTAAATCCTCTATATGAAAAACCATACTGTTATCCTTTTGCTTTTGAAGCCAATCACATTATTGTAGTACCAAATAAGAAAAACGCAACAGGGGAAGAAATGTTAAGACTTGTAGTTTTCAGAGGACTAAACTAAACTATCAGTCTCAAATTCCCAATTTCAAATATGAATGAAATTCTGGGAAAACGCGGATGATGTTGATATTTCAATTCAATTGGTTGGGCCAAGGGCTTCCATCAGATTCAAAAGGATCAGAATTCCATTAATAAATCTGCATTCTCAATGAATGAAAAATGCATCAGGTTCTTTCCAATGGTGTATGAATTTCGTTTTGAGAGACTGTATTGGCAAACACTGCCTTGTGAACTTAGAAGACATTATTATATTTGCCAAAATCTTTGACATTTTTAAAAAAAGTTCAGAAGTCAAAATAACTGACGAAGATTACGACATGGTATTCAAAAGATTAAAACAACTAATCATTAATGATCTGGTGTTGGTTTACCCAGACTTTAACAAAAAGTTCCAACTGGCGACAAATGCTAGCAATGTGGCATTAGGAGCGGTACTTCTTAAGATAATAAACCTATTAGTTACATAAGTCGTACACTAAGCGAGCATGAAGAGAGAAGATAGACCATACCTTGTGAGGGTGCAGTCTATTTTGCATTTTGTTTTTATTTCTTCAATATGTGTCTTATACATTATGTACAAAGTAGTGAAAACAGACAGACACACAATTAGTGTGTCACCCCACTTTTTTTTCTCTTTCCCGCTTAAGTGCAAAAGTCGAGTAATTGGAAAAAAAATTCAACGTTCAATTGTAGCAGTTAAGCTGGTACTTGAAACCCATGCGTTGACCTTTTCTTGCACATTCAATAAGACCAGCAGTCTAGTGGTTTCTTTAAAAAACGTGTTTGAAACAAAATTTGGACAATTGAATGCATAATATTAATGTAACACCTTGCAGCCACTTTTACATATGGCCTTTGGGCAGCTGTATTGCAGCGGAAAAGCGGGTTGGCGTTTGGCGGACTTCCCAGAATCTAATGTTATAAAAATACCTGAGTAAGTAATACAAGCAGCACATAAAAATAAATATTTTTTTTTTAGCTTATCATTCCTTCAGCCAGCGCATCGATTGTTATTGTTGTGCATGTGCGCCTTAATTAACATAACTGCTTGCTGCTTACGTGATAATGTGAATCGGACGTTAAAGTGAATTTGAATCTAATGCATTGTATCTTGGGCACAACGATAACATCGACATATAAGTGTTGCTCTACGTATTTACGGATGCTTTGTTAGTGAGAACATATTTTCTCTTATAATAGTAACATTTAACCTAACGTCTGGAATCTATCAAACCCATGTAAGATTTGGGTAGATTTGGTAGTTCTCAATTCTCAATGAATTTCTACTTTAAAAAAATTGTAATCATTTTACTTTTATATACTTACTACTATGAATTCAGTATGTTGGGCTCATACTATGTAAATTAGTATATTTATGTTTGTTGCCGTTTGCATTGATAAATGCAGATAAAAAAAGTTAGCTAGCAGAGACTTAAAGGGACTTAAAGATTACGTCGTGCTCTTATAATTTCCAAACTTAGACTAATGAATGCATCAATGAATGAATAGTCGTAACATATCCGTCGCAATCATTACTCCAGTCATTAGCTTCCATAGAACGCTGGGTCAGCAACGGTGGTGGCTCTTCTACCGGGAACCGATTTTGCTCCCTCTTGCGATTGAACTGTCGCCTACCATTTACGGTGGCATAGGACGACAAATTGACCAAATTTGTTCCGTCGTCATTCATCACGGCGCAGTCGTCGTAGGTGAATATTGCGCTACGATCGTTTATGATGATGATGCCGTCGTCGACTATGGTGACAGGGTCATTGTGAATTCGCTGCATTTGGCAATGGGCTGGACCCCCTGCATGGAGGCTTTATGTTGCTCTGTTGCTCGTGGACCGCTTGCAGAATGTGGCAGTTGCTGTTTGTGAACGATTCTCTACGCCCAACATATGTTCCTCGCAATCAGCCACCGGATTGTAGTGAAGTTAAAGTACAGAACTATTGTGGGCGACTGGGAAAATTGTTATCTTTCTGCATTGCTTGCTTATTGGAGGAACCTCGATTATAAAACGTATTACATTATTTTTACTTTAATATTAGATACTTTCAAACTGTCTGTTAGGGGGTCTCTCTGATTTGGTCAGTGAGAATAATCATTAAATCAGAATAATCTATTATTGTTGGGCTTATAACGTTTATCTTTGCTTAGATTAGAGTAAGCATAAGGCTCCCTATTCCAGTTATCTTTATTCTATTGCGTGTGCATAAGGTTTTGAAGAGGTCGACCTGCATAATTTTTGAGGCCTTAATAATATTGTTTCTAGTATCGGTCAGTTGATTCTTTTCCTGCATCTTAGAATTTATTAAAATGTGTTAATTGCTTGCAGTAACCAGCTGCATCTGCGTCAGTTCTGTTTTCCTAAAGTCGTTTACGTCTGGGGTCCCCGCTACAACTCCAAGGGCTGATTCCAAAAAGTCAAGGCTTCTTACCTTGTGATGGTCCACATCGAGAGCCGACAATATGTTCAATACATGCCCAGTGTCAATTGCCAGCATTTTCCTCATATGGGACTGTGAAAAAATTTCCGTCAGTTTCATAATCTTCTCAGTCATTGTCCTATAGTCCGTTAGATTGTTAGTGTGATGTAAATATCAGTAACTGCCCAAAATTGGAAGTTTCCGTCCATAATCGGTATGTAGTCCGCATGCGAGTATCCGTCACCCGTGTCGTTGTCATGGACATGATTGAAATTATGATGAATGTAATCCTAAAATGTTAAAACTTACTAAAAGGCAATAAAAAAATGTGTTTTAAATTGAACGGAGGTCGTCCTTTTGGCCACAATCCCCTCAGTGAGGACCGTTGTTGTTAATTCCAACCTAGTTACGAGCTAAAAGCCTACTTATTTTAAAAGGTTTGGAATTCTGGCAGACAACTTTGACGATCTGCACCCTGAAGCCAAAGCCACCCATATTATATATCTAAAAGAAAAGCTCCAGAGTTAACAAAGAGTTATAGAGCTTATTGGGAAGGACATTTTAAACATAGTTCTCATTTTCATGGATACAAGCAACAGGTTTTAGAGCTTATACAGTCCTCCACATCTTAAACAATGAATATGAAGTCGCAACCACTCTTTAAGGTAGAACTTGAACCAGAAAGCAAGTCCTTTAAGAAAACCGAAGTGCCCCTAAGGTTCAATGTATGAATTGTAAGGAATATGGCCATGCTGACTCCGCCCACTGCACAGCAAGCAAAAACTACCCTAGCACGAAAAAGTGCGACAACTACTGTGGTAGTCACACAGCAAAACTACAAGATGAAAAGTCGAATCCATAACCGAGTTACTCCTTCACACTCGAAAAGAGGACGTTTGGGTTTGATGTGGATGCAATGAATGGAACGTTACACTCGCAAATGCATTAAAATCAGGAATGGTGCCCCTGCCTCAAATACACAGTATTCGCAAGCATTCAGAGCTGAACACGGCAAAGCTGTATTAACCACCGGAGCAACAAAAGAGCAATTTTAAAGCAATGTTATGAACCTTTTAGTAAAGGCTCATGAAGTTCCAGTCATTTATGCGGACAACTAAGCAAGATTTAATGCTAAACCAAAATCATCTGATATAAATGCTGGTATCACGATAATTAAATTAACCAATGGGTTCCCAACGTATATTAACGTGGAACGCTAATTTCGCAGCATAATCTGTACTAGCACAATGCTACCAAAAGAAGACAAATTTGCAAATTGAAGACGTCCATTGAAAACTGTCTCTTACGTCGCTGATGACAATTCCATAGATCGCTATCTGCATGGCAAAGGTTAAAGGACGCCGCACGTAAGCTCACCAAGGCTTTAAAGCAATTAAAATATATGACGAACGCCGCCAAAGAGAGTAATTATCAACATCTTCTACAAAATACTCACAATTGAGAGCTCAGATCCAACATGAGCTAATCGAGTTTTGACCCAAAAAATCGTTAATGTTTAAAAAATCAACTAAATCCGAAAAAGCCGAAGGGCTGCGACCCCAATACCCCCAAAAATGATTATTGAGCTTCCATATTGTGCCGTTAGCACTATCACCCATCTCTTCAATGCCATCACAGAACTTGGCCACTTTCCAGAGAGATGGAGAAGTTAATTATCATAATGAGGCCGGAGCCAGGAAGAGATCACACAATACCCTCGTCCTACTTTTCGAACAATGCATGCTGACTCGGATCACATCGAAGCCAAGAGAACAATTTAATGCTCGTTTGCCTCTTAATGTGGACCAGAAGGTCCTGCTCCATAATTCTGTTAATGCCAAGAGTAAAATTCGAAGTTGTGCAAGCGCTGGGCCCACAGTGCGGTCGGGTTCGACGGATAATATGTGGCTATGATTATTGCAAATAATGTACGAATTTGATTCGATATCGCAGAAGCTGTGGCATCGGCGCGCGTTGAGTCCCAATGTGTATCATTTTCGAGCAAATTCTATTGTTAACAAGCGACTCGAAAATTGGCTGGCAACATTCCATCCACAGAACTCAGAAAATCAAACGATGTAATGCCTCTAATTTTGGATAAACTGTGTATATTTGTCCGAGGGCTTGGAATACATATCAGCGAAGCCAGCAACAGCATCACCTTTCTTCCAACGTTCAAGCTTCTTCGGTGCAGTGTTCCATGTACAACAGCGTGGCGTTTCCGAACAATATAAATTCATGGCTAACGGATGCTGCTGGTGGTTACACCAGTACAGTAATTTCTAGTAGGTCAAAAGGGGACGGAGAAGTTTAGACGACCTAGATGAAATGGTGAATCTATGTCGCCATCAATTAATTTATGTAGGAAAACAACACCAAGTATCGTTCAACGGCTTGTCAGTGGCGGAAGATTCAGAAGTAAAACCCTGCTGGAGTACGATGGTAAACTAAGATTAGTATCCCAATTCAATCCACGTAAGTCAAAATGCATAAATTGCTTTTGAACGGTCTCTGTCCGATCCTGATGAATTTTATACTGCGGATTTCAAATGCATGAGCAGTATTCCAGGGTTGAAAGTACCAAGGAGATGTATAGAAGTTTAGTTGTGAAGTGAAAATTGTCTATCATATAGCTAACGACATGGGGCATAGTACGGCTAAACGTCTCACACATATACTTATAACTATTTAAATACAACTGATTGGCCGAACACCAAAGCTGCATAGAATTTAAATCATCCTGTAGGCTAGAATGATGTAAATAAAGAAGGAAAGATTAAAAGCTTTAGCAAAAAGAAGAAGGGAACCGCTACACTCTATGAGAAGACAACTTGGAATATTGTTTGGCCCAGCAGAGTAGGAGGGTTTTAAGGAAAGAGAGGAGACAGAAAAATAAGTTGATTAGTAAAAAAGTTAGCAAAAGTCATTGCCTGCTTTTCTGTCCCAAAAAAGAAAGAGGAAGGCAGACCGGAAGACTTACTCTTTAACTTAACAAAGTTATAGAATTGCTTTTGGTCTTCAGCAAATTGCCTTTAACAACGTGCAAGATAATTCTCATAACTCTGAGATGATCATAACTCTAGGTATTTCGAGAAGTCAAAAGTTTTAAACTTTTTAAAACATTTTGATTTAATATCTTTTAAGTTTAGCAGTGTTCTAGTGAACCATGGTTGTTTAGAAAAATTGGTCAGGGAGAAACTGTTTGGAATACACACATCTAAGAGTGATTTCAAAGTTTTATAAAAAAAGTTAACAGCAATATTTATGTCAACCGCGACGTACAGAATTGTCCAATCGGTTGTGTAAATAAGCTCAGTTAATAAAGCGTAGTTTCCTCAACGAAAACAATGGCGTGGATTATAAGACGGTGGTGAATGCAAATTGGACGATTTGCAATCACAAAAAGTAACTTTTAATGTATGGTGATACGTATCTTCGGGGACAGACAGAGGGGAGGTCCTATAGACTTGGTGATGGTTGATAAAGATAAGATCAAGATTTCTATTAGACAGATTCGAAATCGAATTGATCTGAAACAAGGAAAGGTCAAGCCATCTAAAAAGTCATGATGAGCTGAAAGAATAAGGTTATTTTAGGAGGCGAAAGATGTCCACGAAATAGCCGGGATGTTAAAATCACACAATACAACTAATTGGTCATTATCACGGACATATGTGGAAAGTTCATTTATGCTGCATGCAAGTTTCAATGTTAGAAGAGGGAGGAATATATGAACAAGTTAAATACAACGACAAAATGCGAGAGTAACATTTACAGCAATAATGTCAGCATCTGTACACGTTGTAAGTTGAACAATTTCCGACTTAAGCGAGGTTTTAACAGCAATTAAAACCCCACCACCTCTACGAGTCGGCCGATTTTGCCTATAAAAAAATTCGGAATTTGAAGACACTTCACAAGCTCTGGAGAATGCTGAAATATCCGATTGAAAAGAAATGCTTTTCAAATTACATCTTCTTAATTTGCACAAAAGCCCTCTAACATTCTGATATGTTAAGAAAATATCGGAAGTGATAAGTATTTTGGTGCAGGCGTTTAAGGGGGTATCCGGAAGGATGACAGGCAACTGGTGATTTGGGCTTGTAGGCATAAACTCCGATCACAATCATATGCTCTGGCCAAAATTAAGGATCACAAATAATTGGGAACGCGTCTCAAGACATTTAAAATAGTCAGAAAATAGAAGTTTGAACTGAAGTTCGGGATCATTTACCTTTGCGACTACTAACAAGACGGAAGTTATTTTTGTTGACCGGTACGGATACAACAACAGGCACAATTGGCAGCTCTTGCGTGGCCCCCAAGGGGGTTATTAAGGGGGTAGGGAATAGCGAGAACATTAGAGATGAATTTACAAGTTGTGGCGTATCTAAAATTGGGTGGATTTTATTTAAGGCCTGAGGTACGGGTACGGACAAAAATTCCAACCGACGCTTTGGAGAAGATTCAAATTTAATATTGCTTAGCAGCTTAACGCTGGAATCGTAATCAATAGTGCTTTTGAACAACATTTTTTTATTTTAAAAATTTATTTCTTACTGAATTATGCATTCGTGAGAACTCAATTGCAATGTTGATGCAAACAGGGCCAGACCAACGAATTGCACCACACCAGACCAACGAATTGCACCACACCCCTTCTTGGCTATGGCAGCGAGTTTGTAGGTATCACGCCCATTAATGCCCGCACATTTAGTTTGCATAATATTCTCACACAACCATCAATTAACAAATTGCGGTGGTGCAGAATCTTCTGCTTGCTTAAAATTGCTAGATTTTTTGCAGCACGACATATCAAATTCTGTATTGGGGTTAAGCTAATTACGGTGCAAAATGTAAAGCAGACAAAAAAAGTAACAGCGCACGAAAAAAAACAATAGAACGCAAGCAAAACACTTGAGAAGACGACAACAACAATAACTTTTCGAGAGCGCGGTGCAAATGTAAACATGCACAATCAAGCACACTCACGGAGAGAATGTTAGGCAAAAAGTAATCAGAAATCAAAAACAGACACTAACTAAAACACAGCACTAACGCCGCGTTAGTTAAAATTAAAATAAATATATAAATGACTTACGGTCACAGCGAAAGAGCAACTTGCGCAAATAATAAAGCCAATAACTTTGTATAGATTTTATATACAAATTTCGCAAAATATGGTAGGCAATATTGCAGAAATCAATTTAAAAATTTGACGAAAACAAAAAGCACGTCTGATGCTCTCAAGCTGAGATATCTCTCTGTAATTGATGATCGATACAATGGGTATCCATCGTCTCCACTGATTGTTTCAGCCACCAACAGGCCGGGAATTCGTTTTGTGCAATTTCCGTTTTCCATGCATGATGATTTTGGGTTGTGTACTCCGCAAGGGACATTTCGTCAGAAATAGTCGAATCAATATGATCTGGTCGGAGCCTATCAAACATCCAAAGCAGAGTGTGTGCATGTCGTAATCTACGCTTTTGCCACTTAACCGATTACATCCAACAACGAACTAAGCCAAAAACCTTCTGCTTAACGATGTATTCCATAAGTACCTTGATCTTTTGTTTGAATACTCGTGCAGTGATGCCAGGCCGATCGCTGCATAATTGCGCTGTAAAGAACAGATTCGTATTTTCGGATTGCATTGGAAAGTGATGAATTAATTCGGGTGTCCGCTATTCCGTACGTACGCCATCCCATCTTCAAAGTACTCGCATGAACTGACTTGATTGATACGAATGAAATTAAGACGGTTCCGTTTCAACCTTGGCGTACATGACGACACTGTACTGTTCAAGCAAACGGCGGTATCTCAACAAATGATTGCCAACATCTAAAAATCATTCAGATGATTTGAACTTAATTGCAAAATGAAAGACCGATGAGTCTCGTACACTCACTACAATTGATTAACATCCCGGAGCTTGAGAACAATCCCCACTGCGATATCATTGATAGTGAGAGGAGTGAATTTTCTTTAATGCTTTCCAGCGGGTCTTTTGTCTGCTCTGATAATGATTTTGTGGTCATAAGAATGCATTGTATCCAATGCGGTATTGAACAATCTGACCGTAATGAATTTTTGCTCATGTAGAAGATTGCAATTGTTTGATTACTTCATGTTTAATTGCAGTCAAAATTGCAAAACGCAGATTTAGTTCAACTGCCGATTCACCAACGAAATAGATCTGAAGGAATTTATGATCTTTGTTTGGTGGTGGTAACAAAGCACCCGCTCGATAGGAAAATTAAGTGGCAAGAGCGACCAGAAGAAGACCAGAAGAAGATGTTGATCTGTAATAGCCCAAAGTTTAGAGGGGCTTTTCAAATAGCTGAATTATTAGAGAGGATAGATATGTGCTTAGGTCATTGACAATTAATAGGAAATATAAATATTCGCCTGAAGACATAAGAAAATTGCCGGATTGGCGTGCGTCAGCTAAATTTGAAAGTTGTAATAAGGATTTAAATAAAATGGTTGAAAGAGAAACTGTTGAAAGAGACAGTAATTATATGATTGAAATATAAACTATTGAAGGAGACAGTACAGATGCCTAAAGGGTTGGTAATGAAACTTGTAATAACAATGTAACCATAAGTGCAAAACATTTGATTTGATCATGGCGTGTGAAGCATTAGATATTATAACGTGAAACCTGTAAAATAATTGATAGTGTAAAAATGAATTGTGTTAAAAACAAAGAAGTTTGTATTAGTTTAAGAATGAAGCAGAAATCTGAAGACTTGATTCGTTAATGGAATTCTAAATTAAATATAGTTTTGTTGAAGTACAAGTATAAGAAAGGATGCTAACATGATAAGATGTTGAAATTGTATAATGATAGCAAAGCATTTTTGTTAATATTACATGATGGCCGTGTCGGTACACACTGAGTGTGTGTGGTTGAGAGTGTGCGTGTGTGAATGGGTATGCTATTTCACCAGAATGACATTGACGCATCAGCCTCTAATTGCGTTGTATTTGGTTGTCGCATTGAGATGAACCGTTATAGCGAGGCGACAGCGTGGTGTCGCTGTCGCCGAGCGTTGTTCAGTGAAAAGCATAAGATAAGAAGTTGCGACGCAAAGCACTTGTGCAAACGACTGCAAAGAATAATATCGATCTAACATATGCATAATGCAGCCGCTCCGCTGCTGACGTTACTGACAGCGCAGATACGCGGCCTAAGCCAAGTTAATGCTAAGAGAACTTGTAACAACTAATTGATAAAATAACCTCAATGAAGAACGGACGTACAAGTCTCATTGTTTATGAATCCAACCACTACAGTATGTTTTTTTCTATTCATTGTAATTACCTTTTTGTACTTCTTTGGAAACTGTTTATTTTCTCAAAATTGTTATTGGGCTATTGCTGCTTCCTGGCCAAAGCCCTTGCTCTTAAAACATTTCGTGACCCTCTGATCCGAGGATTATGTGTTAGATACTGTTGAGTTTTTCATGGCTCTAGATGAAGATTGTGGCATAGGAATGTTTTGGATGGCATTCAAATCCGCAGGTGGCCTAGCAAAAAAGTTAAAGTTGGCCTTAATTTGTCAGCTGCATATTCACTATACTATTCAGTATATACTGAATCAGCTCAATGTTGGCGAAATCTATTCTGCACGCTAACAAAAGCTTGTCATAATAATGGCTTGTACGTATCTTGCCTTGTTGCCACTTGAGTCTTTCAAGATGATGGCGTAACTCTAAGAAATTCTCAAATGTACTGAAAATTACCTTTTTTTAACGCGGGAACAAGTTAATGAACGCATCACGTCGTCACTTATTTTAAATTTCGCTCATACCGTAAGCCACCCGCTGACATCCCTTTTGAATACTAACATTTTACACTGCATTTGTGTTTTTCCGTCATAACATTTATCGTTTGTATTTGTTCTGGCTGCATTAGTATCACGTTGTATTTCAATTTCATAATCATGTGTGGTGACGTCATCGTGGAGTTCGTTTTTTTTATGGTTGCCGCCATCTTGTCGGCGTTGTTTTACAAAATTTTTTTGTTCTCACTCTCTGAGCCTTCGTTGGGTGCTCCTATGAAAGTGCTCCCAAGCGCCAATTATTTAGGTCCATGTTTGAGTACATTTTTGTTTTACTATTAATCAGTATATCACAAATATAAGATTCACTCTCAATCAGTATATAAAAAAATTTAAGATGCCCTAGGCTCTTTCTCGAATTGTAATACAGGTTGGTACTCCCTTTTTTTTATCACTTTATTTGTTTTTTGTCGCGCACCCCGTCGCTTCAAAAAGTGACTCTCCAGTTATATTATCTTCCTTTGAAATAATACAAAAATCAATGTATGTTTATTTTATATATTAATATAAACTTTTTTTATTGAAGTGGTTTTTCTTAAAGTGTTAAGTTAATATTAGTGAATTGCAAACACTACAGAATTTAGCACTAATTCTTAAGCGAAGAGTTGAAGTACTGTTGCCGGATATTTTAGAGCTGCAGCTTCTAGGCTGACTACGGCATACATATAGATATATAACTCAACAGTTTGTTTAGAATTGGCTCTTTTGCAGGAAAGCTGCAGAGTATAATATCTTAGAAAGACGCAGAATATGTGTTGTCATTGAAGAGAGTGAGCTCTCTCTTTTTATCAAAAGCCGCAGTAGTGAATCTGCGGAGGTTTTGACTGTTATTGTTTACATTAATAGTTAAGTGGCTATAGTTGCAAATGTGCTGTGATAAATAACTTTGGGGATCTTGTGGTGTCATAAGATTGGGGTTTGACATTTACATATAACTGGATTGGACCAAAAGTGTAAATACTGTATCTTGTCAAGTTTACATTAAAGTGGAATTCAATCCATTACGCTGCGTTGAGTTAGCCGATGGGTTGAAATAATCATATTTGGGTTGTACTGTCAAGGGCATAACTCTTCCTCTGCTAGAATTGGAACTCCCCAGAATTCTGTTAATGTTAATGATAATATTTTATTTCTTACAGTAACAATATATAAAATTTGTTAGTCTTACAAAGATACAAAAATCTTTTATAATTTATCCATATGATCCCATCTTTGGATATTTTATTTCAGATATTTCTTTCAGATATTCAAACTTGTTTATGTGAATTGATCAAACTTAATGAAATTTATTTTGTTTGATTTAACATGTTGGTTGGGTTATAAAATCTGTCATAAAATTCTATTTGTTCATTAGTGAAAGTGTCTGATAATAATTTAATTTCACAATTTATAAATTGAATTAAATAATTTCAATATAATAAAATTCTTCGATTATCGCAGATTTGTATAATTTTTTCATTTACTTAATTTTTGACTATTATGGATTTGTCATCTATTTCTTCTATACTTGTTTTATTATTATATATGAATTTACAAGTACTTAACAAGGTGCAAATCTTACTTAGTTTAAGCTCTTTAAATATAAAATGGGGTTAAAATTCATAATTTTTTGTTGTGTTTCTATTATTAATAAATTCTCCTGGTCAATTTCCATAAAATTGTTGTTTGGCAAATGAACTAAGAGTATGACGTTTGTTTTAATATAAGTTTTGGGTAACTTTATTGTCATTATGTTTGAATTATTTTTATAATTCAGGACACCCATTCTTATTAATTTTAGTTTGTAATAATCAATTTCGAATTTGTTTATTTCATCTTTTGATTTTGACATTTGAGTTGGTAAAATATATTATTTCTTGCTGATGTTATTGCATTTGGTCATTAAATTTGAAAAGTAAGCAATAATTTACTGTGCTAATACTTTTAAGGGTTTTATTTATAATTGATTTATAGATCTTAATTGTTTCTGCTTTTAGTTTATAAAAATTTGTTGGTTCATATATTTTATTAAATTGTGATTGCTTTCGTCGACTACATTTAAATGTACCGAAATATCGGTTCTGTCTTTCTCGTCCATAAGTCTGAAAGCCATTTATACACAGTTTCTACACTATTTATAAGTCCTCTTTTACTTCTGATGATGTTATTGAATTGATTTTTGAACTTAATGTATCTATTTTATCAAATAATAATTTGTAAATAATGTTAATAAGTTGGCCAATATTTATAATATGTAAAATAATAGTTGTTTCGTTTACAATTTCCGTTGGATACATTTGAATTGGAATATACCCAGTGTTTTCTGTTATTGGTAAGATTTGTAACCTAGTGTCTACTGATGTCATAGTTATTAATGTGCACCCTATTATTAGTACAATCTGTAAAGAAAAAAAATTTTGTTTTTAAAATATATACAGTTTGACACGAAAGTGTTTTCACAATGGATTTCAATATATTTTTTTTACACTTTGCTACTTAACTAATTATCTTTTGAAATGATTTAACAAAAATTCAAAATCAATACATGGCTTATAAGATAAAAAACAAAAAAATGAATTAAATTCAAGTGACACGAAAGTGTTTGCACATAAGTAAATTAAATAAAGTTAAGCTATTTTAAACGGTTTAAATTCCAAAT
>SCDZ01000950.1:0-26138 GCA_004143845.1 Drosophila lacertosa | reverse complement strand
CTGCTAATTAATGTTCAACACTTTATTTTTCACATACAGCCCAAAATTGAAGATGCCAATAGACTTAGTTTAATTTGAAAGTTAACTTATAATTACAGAATAATCGCATCCTTTATCAAAAAAAAAAAAAAAAAAAAAAAAAAAAACTGCTAATTAATGTTCAACACTTTATTTTTCACATACAGCCCAAAATTGAAGATGCCAATAGACTTAGTTTAATTTGAAAGTTAGCTTATAAAAACAGAATAATTAAATCCTCAAAAAAAAAAAAAAAAAAAAAAAAAATGCTAATTAATGTTCAACATTTTATTTTATTATTTATTTATTTTATTTAAAATAAAAAAAAAACTGCTAATTAATGTTCAACATTTTATTTTACAGCCCAGCATATCGTACTGTCCGCAGAGCAATCCGCTGGATCCGCTGCTGACAGTGAGGGAGTGCATCCTGCTCTATGGCCAGCTGCGGGGCGTGAAGCAGCTGGAGGCGCTGCTGGAACGCATCCTGGACACGTACGAGCTGCGCAGCTATCGGGACGTGCAGGTGAAGAAGCTGAGCGGCGGCAACCGGCGCAAGCTGACCGTGGCCATCAGCTGCTGCGGCTACACGCCCACCGTGCTGATGGACGAGCCGACCAGCGACATGGATCCGGTGACGCGTTCCTTTGTCTATTGCACCATCGAACAGCTGCTGGCGGCGCATCGAGCCGTTCTGCTCACCTCGCACTCCATATCGGAGATCGAGCATCTGTGCCAGCGCGTCGCCGTGCTCAAGGACGGCCAGATCGTGGCCAGCAACAGTCCCGCCCAGCTGAAGGCCCAGTATGGCGGCTACTATGCGGTCAGCTGCTTCTGTGCGCCCATCCAGCAGGAGGCGCTGGCCAAGATGCTGCCCCAGCGCCTGCCCGGCGCCTGCGAGCTGCAGCACTATGCGCACAGCCTGCGCTTTCTGGTCAAGATCCGTCAGGCCAGCAGCAACAGCAGCACGGAGGCTGCTGGCAAGCAGCCAACCCTGGCCGAGCTCTTTGAGGCGGTGCGCGTGATGGGCGCCAGTCTGGAGCTGCCGGCGCACTTTGCGATCAGCCGCTGTCGCTTCGAGGCGGTCTTCGAGCGTATTCTGGACAACTGCGAGGCGGCCGCGAATGGCGGCTCCGATCTGCCCACCAAGTCGCCGGCGGTCAGCGGCTCCCTGGAGACGGGCTATGTGCACTGCAGCTACGAGGAGACATCGACCTGAATCAGCTCCCTATTTTTTTTTTCTCTCTTCGTTTTATCATTAATTATTACAATTACTATTTGTATGTATATGTTTTTTTTTGTTTTTGTTTTACGTGTCTATTTCTATTGCTTACCGAATAGATCACAAATAACTGTGATTAGATAGAACGTAATGTTCCGGTGATAAGATTAACGGTAAATGTTTTGGTTAAATTTGTAGGTTTTTAGGTTTGTACGGGTTCGGCTTAGGGCATCCAAACAACGGCTTCATGGCATGGTCCAGAAGATTAGGTACTTCCAATTAAATACAATTTTTCGTCACCAGCGCCGGCGAGTGCAATGCAAGCTTCTTCAGTCTCCAATCTTATTCATAGCATAGCTAAATAGTTGAATATCTACCACATAACTGTTGGTATATTGTATGATATCTATAAAAACGATCCAGCAAAGTCAGCGGGCTGAATGCATTTTGAAGCCTATATACTATAATTATGCATTATTTTGTATATATATATATATATATATATATATATACTATATACGACTGTCAACAAATAAAGCGAAAATCGACGTGAAACATTTTGTGTTTGAATTAAGCTTAGTTAAGATATGAAAACTGTTGAAGCAAAAAAAAAAACGTTTTATGTTAAGCTTTTCATATTTAATTAAGCTGTTTAAATGCCAAAAATCCGAGTCCGGGTCTATAGAAAATGTAATTATACCAAATGGTGTAACATTAACTAAAACGTGCCATGAAAAGCGAACCGCTTTTCCAACTGAAATCCCAACCTCATTTCTATTGTGTGTGTGTGTGTGTGTGTGTGGAGTTTGAATGGCAGCTTTTTAAGTTTTGCTATTCTATTGTGTGTCCAAAATGGTAACGATAACGGGGTAAGGATCGGACGGCGGGTCAGGTGCTGGGCAATGGCATGAAACAAGTCCTGGCTGCGTCGGGTTGAGAGGATACGGATATGGTTAGGGTTTGGGTTAGGGGTGAGGGACGCTGTGGGGTTGTAACACCTAAATTATTTTTCAAAGGATTAAATTAAATTCTATTTGGCTTGGCAAAACTGAAAACTGGGCAGGTGAAATTAAATCAGCGAAAAATCAACATAATTAAAAATATTCGTGAATTCTTTTTAAACTCCTGGCACTGGACTCGTAACGTAATTAACATGCGCCGCTGAGTGTGGGTGTGTGTGTGTGTGTGTTGGTGTGTGTTCGTGTGTGTGTGTGTGTGGTTGTTTGTAAATGGAAATGAATGTGCGTAACGCGAAGTTTCCGCCTGCTAGTGTTGTTTTTATACCCAGTAACATTTGTATAGTTCAAAAGAGGTATTTTAGCTATCAATCGCTTTTTCCATTCCCATTTAATTTCTCAGAATCTACGTTCTTGATATAACAAACAATTAGTAGAAACATTTCGACTACAGGGTATCCTCCAGTCCTCCAGTTTGTTGTCTTGCTTGAACAATTGGCTGCGGCTTTAAATAAACAGAAATGGATCAGAAATTTTGACAATAAAGAACAATTTATACTCTATTTTGGAAAAATTTACAAACAAAAGATTCTTATTATTTTAAACTAAAACAATTTTTTTTTTATATTAATTGAAAAGATTACTGATCTTTACACGGTTTTCTTTTGATTTCAAAATTCTGCACCCTTTTTTTTCGTTAATGGAAAGTTACAATTTAAATTGAATGAATACTCTTTCTGTGTATTTGACAAGGATCTACGCAGGATGAACTCCATCAGAATAATAATTACTGAACACAAATAAACAACTGTGAAATTGTTTGGGGAACTTCACCGTTTAATGGTATTAAATGTGAAATTTTCTAATAAATTATTTTAATTATTGTGCAATTATTTGTTGACACTTCCGCTTGAATTATGCAAAGCAAAACAAGTTCAAGCTTTAATTACATACAAATATCGATGGGCTAATGCAATTGCCAAAAATATTAGCCAATTAAATTTATTTATTAAAAATTTATAGTAATAAAAGCCATAAAAAGAAAGTGACTAATTTATTGCTAGACAAATTTGGGTTTATAATTTTTGATTACTGGTCTAGGTTCGAATCTTGATATAACTTTAATTTCTTCGTTTTGTAGGACTTAATTTAAATTTAAAAGGAAAATGATGACACTTAGGCTCCATATCGACAAACTGCTTGGTGTTAAATCCTAGATAAAGTTGGCTTTGACAATAGTCTACTGAAGCAAAAATTACTTCACCCAGATTATTTTCAGTTGTCAAAAACTATCAGTTTCGCATAGACGAGCGCTGTGAATCCAAAAAAAAAAAAAGAAAACTGAAAAAGTAAGTTCACTCAAAAGCTTACGAAAACTGCATCCTTGATCTACTCACTCGAATAGGCAATAATGGATGGACCCCAAGTGGCCGTGCACATGAACAGCAATGGAAACGTCATTTATGGCTGGGAGCGAGGACGAGATCTGGTACAAATTAACGACGCTTTCACATTCAAGGACGAGGTTTGGCTACTCGTTCTCTGGGAGGGCTGCGACATGCCCGAGGCGGTGCCGGCGAACCTTATGAGCGACAACTTTCCCCAGCGAGTCATCGATTACTACGAGAGTATCGCAATACTCAGCTGAGCAAAAATAAATTAATATGTTGGCCTTCTTTGGTATACATAACTACTTTTTTGTCAAAACTGAGCCTCTGAAGCGACCTGCCAAAGATTGAACAGATCTAACATTGATATACATACATACATACATACATATGCAGATTATTTAAGAGTTCAAATAGTAACGAACATTTGTCGCCAAATGTGCCTGTTTAGCTTGTACTTTTTGTATGTTCCTTTTTGCATGCCTTCTGTGTTCTCTCGAGCGTGGCAGTTAACCGTTACAGAAACACTTTCTGCCTAGTGTAGTCTCTCCGTGGGCATGAGTGAGACAGAAGTGTCCCTACGAAGAGCGAGTGTGGAGAGGAATCACAACTCAACACAGTCTGTATTTGTTTTTGTATTGAAGAGTAAAAGAGGAATTGCTTTTATAAGGGCCAGCGTCGGTTTTATGCTGCAGTCCCATTCGGATAGTTGAAAAGATCGGACAGGCTGCGCTTAGTATCCGGAAGAGCGATGCGCAATATGAATCGTCATTAAATGAATCTCCAACATACACACATATGTACATACATGTATATATTTGATTATAGAAAGTTTGGGTTTGAGCTGAAGGTCTGCTAAATGTTGTGTGATTGCAATGACTCAAGGCCAGTCTTATAAAGCAGGCCAGGCATAATGGAATAAATGACAAATTGATTTTTTTCGAAAAGTCTTTTGACAATTTGTGTTTTTCCTACATATCACAGCAAACCTAGCAAACATTCACACAAACAGATGAACATATACATTTGGACTACACAAGTTTCCAGCTGGTTAGGAGCACGATGTTCAAGAGCCAGAACTCAGACAAGAAGGCGGCCAGAAATCAGCCAGCCAAGGGCAGCGACTGTGGAGATGGCCCGCAGATTGGGGACAAACAGGGCAAGGCGATTGTCTCGCTGCGTTTCCAGGAGATGTCGCTGCGGCACTCGGATGTCCAGCTACTGCAGGGACCGCACACGATTAACGAGCGCCTGATCGACTTTTGCTACGCATATTTGCAAACACGACGCTACAAGATGCAGCCGGATCTGCATTTCCTACTGCCCGAGCTGGCCTACAGCATGCGGCACCTGGAGGTGCGGGAGCGGCGACGTCTGATGCGCAACTTGCAGCTGGCAAGCAAACGCTTTGTGTTCGTGCCGCTGTCCGACGGCGGCCACTGGTCGCTGCTGCTGGTGTCGCGTCCGGATCGCAAGTTTTACTATTTCGACTCCGAGGACAATCGCCATCTTAGCCTGGCGCGGCTAATGCACGAGCTGCTGCGCACCACAATCGCTGCCGAGGACTATGCGTTCACCGTCGGACGCTGCCTGCAGCAGCAGCCCGGCCAGCCGCACGAGTCCGGCGTCCATCTGATCTGCATGACCGACAACATGGCCGATTATGTTTCGCGCTGCGGCTACGCGACCAGCTCGCTCCTTGTCTCCATCCAGGAGGTGCGCGGCAAGCGCGCCTATCTTCTGCAGCTCATTCGCACGCTCGGCGGCATCCTGCCACTGTCCAGCCCGAAGTCCTCGTCATCCATCTAATAGCTAACGGCCGTATTTGCAGTCTCTTTACCGCCAGTAAATGCAGCAGATCGAGGCCAAACTCACAACTGGATCGTGGCGTCTTCCTGGCTACTCGACATCCTCTTCTGCTGCGTCTATTGTGTTTCGTAGATTTCTTACTGCTTAATAATTAGTTGGAGTTGTGTCTCTTAGCACTAATAAATAATACAGAACATATTAAACTTAAAATAATCGATTAACAAATAATGGACTGTGTCCATGAGGAACTCTTCGTGTTTATTCCGAATAAAAAAGAGGACGGATATCAACTAAGGCAGGGAGAATAAAAGGTAATATATATTGCAGTTAAGCTGCGCAAATAACTCAATTAGTTGTTGCACTGCCACGCCCTTGGCACTCAATAGCCCTTCCAGTGGAGAGAGACAGTGAGAGAGATAGAGAGTTAGTCAGCTAACGGCACTTTTCGCTCGGTTCTAACTTCGTTTCGGCTTGCGCCAAAGTTTCGAGGCAAGCGCGTTGATGAAGAAGTCCATAAAGGTGCGAAGCCCGGCGGCTGCCTTCTGTCTCCCCCCCCCCCCTCCCCCCCCCTTCCCACTGCGCGACTGCTCTTTATACCGATTAAGCAGATTCAGTGCAACCTTCGCTGTCTCCCTTCCACTTTCTCTCTCTGCTGGACGGGAATAGCAACAGCTAGAAACAAACAAAAAGCAACTCGACGCCAGAGGGCGCCACAGCAAATGGCAAATACATAAAAGCAACTGAAGAAAAACAACAGCAACCAACAACGAAGGCAGCACTTGACGCTACAACTGTAAAGTAAATTTCAAAATGGCGTGAAAATGTAAGCGAAAAACAAAGTTAATTGTTGGCCGCTTGCTGCCGCTTGCCTCTGCCACACACACACACACATACACACACACACACACTCAAGTGCATAAATAATGCTATCTGTCTGAAACGTAGCAAGCTTACGAATTAGCCCAAGTAACAAAATAACAGTTATCACTATGGCCATATATAAATACTTGTAGACATATTTATTTTTTGTTTCGATTGGACGTTTATCAATTATGCAGTCTTTAAGTGCTTCTCAAAAAGCGGTTAGCTTCAATGGGGAAAAATAATTGGCTGCTGATAGCTGAAATGGAATTGGCAGCATATAAAAATATATATAAATATATATATATGTATATATATTTAAAATTAATTCTTATTGTTTTATTTTTTAGAAGGTATTTAATTATTTTGTTATTATATACAACAACTTAAATGTAAGTTTCAAATTCAACTTAGTCTGTTAACTAAGTTATGCTACATAAATAGACAAAAGATTTCTGTTCAGTTCTAAGCTTAAACTTAATCTTCTATTTCTCGGCTGGTTTTTCTATGTAAAGGACCAGCTAACTTGCCGAAATCCTAACTTAATGTTCACAGTGTGCTTTTAGTACACTTATTACGTATACGTAATGTCTAATCCAAGTGCACTGACCTTGGCCCAGCTTTTAGTGAAGCTGCCGCCCAGCTGGTGGCTATTTAATTTTTCATTCCCATAAGCCCCAACATCCGTGGCCCATTACCAATTAGACCAAAACTCAAGCACAATGAACGGCCAAGGTCGTTGGCCTGGCTTGCTGGGGGAGGGGGTGGCTGATATTAGGCATTGGCTAGTCTGGCCATTAGGCGTGCGCTTCGGGCTTAATTAATCATTGCAGAGTGAGCTCTTGCCCAAGTAACGAAAAAAGCAAAACGTTAAGGAATAAAGTAACTAAGCGCTAGAAAAAAACTGTTAGACATAAATGTGATTTTGTTTTGTTCCGGCTCGCCATCGTCCGTTTGCCTCCGCACAATGTTCGTTTCCGGCTGTCCGGCGCAGGGCACACAAATTACTTAAAGATAGACGAGCTGCAAAGAGCAGGAAGTGCAGGGGAGCTGGAGCAGCAGCGGGGCCGGGCGGTGGATCAGTGGCGGAAGCAGAAGGAACGGGCTCGGGCTGACGGCAACCACGCGTTATATCCGCTTCCGTTCAACTTCAACTTTCGCCTCGCCGCATTCAACACTTTGTGCATTGAGTGATGAAGTTTCGCCCGGTCGAATGGTCGCCCGGTCGCCCGGTCGCCTGGTCAGGTCCTGCCATCGTTCCCTATTCCATCCGTTTCCACTCCGTTCTGCAGCTGTTGCTGGCTCCGCGTCTCCGGTCGTGTCGCCGGCTTCTGACATAAGGCATAATCATTTTTTTTTTGCCCCTTACTGAATTGTACGAAGCAGCGCTTTGGCAAGTGATAAAATGTTTTATGTGCTCGAGTGTCTGATAACAATAAATAACGCCATCAGCGGAACCCAGCGGACAGAAGAACTGGCAACAAGGCGACCCGGGCGACCCAACCGACCAGGCGACCAGTGAACTTGTGGACCCGTCGACCAGCGTGGACCGTCGGACACCGCCGGGGACATGTAAACAAATTGGCGTTGAAAGCCCGTTGACGGGTCGCCATTGTCGGGGCCAAGAAGGCATCGATTCTGCGTAGCATCAAATGAAATTTGTGGCAAGTTGTTTGTTTAGGTTGCCAGCCGATAACCCCGGGGCGTTTATTCCCGCCTGAACCCTAGCCCCATTGTTTCTCTTGCTCTCAATTTGGTTTTTGGCCTATTTGCATTTTAATGATGAATTGTAATCAACATCAATTTGCGGCCTTCGCTCCACATTTAGATCCTTGGCCTATTAATCATCACGCCCATTGTTTGCCGCCATTAAACATGCCCCCATAGTCTCTCGCCCCTCACCCCTAACTCCCTCCCTGCCCCCTGATCCTTGATCTCTCTTATGTGTAAAATATTTGACTAGCTTGCGAAATCTGTGCGAAATTGGCAAGAAACTAATTTGTATACCAAAAAACGCAACAGTTTGGGCCAATTAATTGTGGCCTATTCTGCAAATAGCAGTTTGTACTTGATTAGGATTTCTGGCAAAGTCACTTTTCATAGTGGATTATAAATAAAGTATATTTTGCCAAGACAAGTAAAAAGAGAATGTTTTGTTTTTGTACATTTTTTTGATTATTTTTTTTTTCAAAGCTAAAAAGTTTATTAATGTTTCTGCATGTATTTGTTGACAGATTCTATGATTGTTTGGCCAAATACCTCAAAGTGAAATGTGGGAAAATTGGGCAAACATTTAATCCAAAGTAATTGCACAGATAAATTTGGTTTCTTACGCTCAGTCAACAGAGACTTGGATTAAATTGTTTATTAAGAGGAAAATCAATAAAAGCATTTATCCAAAGTGCTGCGTCCTAAGACACCGAGAGGCTCCTTACACTCTAACGATGTCATTCCCTGCCACTTGCCACATCAGTCGGGCTGCGTTGTTTGCTTGATTCTTGGCTCGCAGCTTTCAGTTAACAGTTTTCAGTTTTCCGCTCTCAGCTTTTAGTTCTCGTTATCTTTGTCCCTCCCCAACGGTGTCGGGCTCCCAGCTTTATGACAGTCGCCTTAATTAGCGCTCTGCTCGGCTGGAAGATGGCATCTATTGGGCATCCATCGGCTTGTCAGCGACAACGGCCCGGTTAACGTAAGCGGCTAAGTGGCTGAGACTGGGCCATAAATTGTGACATGGGGCGTCGACAGAGTCGCGTTGCATTTGCTGCAATTGAAATTGAAATCGAAGTCGCATCTTTGTCCTTGCCTCGGGCCCCCCTCAAAAAGGATCCTTGTGCTGGCAGCAGTTGTCGTGTTTCCAGTTGGCGAATGGCAAAAAGGCGTTGATATATTCTCGAGCGCAGGGCGTGAATGTGCGGCTGGGTGTGGCAAGCAAATATGCTCACATTGCTGACACATTTGACGGAGACATCGCACGGATTTCTGTCAGCATCATTTTTTTTTATTTTTTTTTTTTTTTCTATTTTTTTTCTATTTTTTTTCGTTTCAAAGTCAAAGCTCGTTGGGCCAAATTGACAAAATCACATGCAAGTGGCTTCAACGCAGTGCGGCCCCCAAGGAAAGGGCGGGAACAGCCAAAGTGTAGCTACTTAAGCTCAACTGTTCTACAGTGGCTGCAACGCATGTGCTGCCACAGCAGCCCGCACGTTAGTCAGCCCAGGAATCCAGCCAAAGCTGGCGAGGCACACACATCTATCAACGTGCAACGTGAGCACCGAGTTAGTTATCAAGCAGTCGCACAAGTCTCCTTCAGGCAACTGGCAATTTTAGCTTGTCCTTAACTCGGCGACACTTGGCAGCGTCTTTAGCTACACTGGCCGAAGTGTCCTGATAGTTGTTCAACAAAAAAATTATGTCTAAAAAATAGCATTTAATATCAGAAACATAGTTGTGCAAATTAGTGATAAAAAATAAAAAATAAAATATGTTACTTGGATATATAATGTTTTTTTTATTTTTTTTTTATACTTTGTAAAGGATTTTATTATGCTGTTATAATATAAATTTTTTTAAAATTATTTTTTTATACTTTGAAAGGATTTTATTATGCTGTTATAATATAAATTTTTTTTAAATTATTTTTTTATACTTTGAAAGGATTTTATTATGCTGTTATTATATACAATAAACTTTCCAATTCAACTTAGTCTATTAATAATTATTATCATTATTATTATTAATAGAATAGGATCTTCCTACACACATCTTCCACATTAGTTAAATAATTAAATTTTACGTTCTTTATTTTTTAAGGTAATTTTAATAAAGTAAGCAGCAAATTTATTTATCGAATATTAATATAAAAATTAACAAACTCAGCAAAAGATAAGTTGGATTTAAAGGTTAATAAAAATATGTAGGACCCAGGAAATAAAGGCCTGGATCAGACCAACAAAGAATTCAGGAACACAAAGTTTACTAAAAAAATAGTACATATAAATTTAAATAAAAAATATCAATAATATTTTATAGTATTTCGTTAGGATAAAGTTCACAATTGATCTAGTTTTAAACAGCAGACCTTCTAAATATATAAGACGATCTTATAGACTTATTTTTAGACTCTATCATCTATAAAAATTTGGAAATTTGTTTTTGCAAATTATTATTTAATTTTGGTTTAGTGTTATAAATGAAACTGTGTTTAAATTCTTTTAAGTTTGGCCTTAAATATTTTGATTTATGCAGAACTGAGACCCATTTAATATGGGGTTAAGCGGCAGTTTTGGGTCGTCCTGTGTTTGTCCTTTTCATTTTCGTTTTCGGCTCACATGCTTGCCGTTGTTGACGACAGGGCTGCCACGCCCCCTCCCCCCCCCCCCTGCTCCATCCCTCCTCGGCGCCCTTCGTGCACGTAATGGAGGCGCCGCCAATGGAGTTGCGCGCATTAAACAAAGAATTTGACGCAGCATAAAAACTGAGAAAAATACTTGCAACGTTTTTGTGTTTTTTTTTTTGTTGTTCTTTGAAAAATGCTCCCGTTACTGTTGTTGTTGTTGTTGCTGGTGCTGGTGCTGGTGCTGTTATTTACCCAGCAGCTCTACACCTGAATGCGCCGGAAGCTGTGCTTTAAAATTAACTCGAGACAGTGAAACAGCTCGTCCTCATCCTCGTCCTCGTCCTTGTTCTCGCCCTCGTCCTTGTTACCATTCAGTTGGTGCCCTTTCCGCACGCTGAATGCGCACTTAATGAGCGTTTAATTGGCTCAGTGTTTACAAGGTGCCAAGGCAAGGGGCGGGCGGTGCGGGTGGGCGTGGCCAATGGCCAGAATGCTGCCTGCAGGTGATGTGAACTTTGGAGGGGATATTTGGTTGGCGACCAGTTCGCGTTGATTGAATTTCTTGTGCAAACTTTTTAATTGCAGCCCATTGTTGTTGATCGGCTAAATAAATGTTTGCTGCACTTAAATTGTTAAGTTGTTAAATCGTTAAAGTGTTCCGCCGCCAAATTGTTGTTGTTGTTGTTGTTCTCGTTGTTGTTTATAGTTGTTGCTTTGCCGGACAGTTGCGTTTTTAAGCGCGTCGCGCGCAAAACGCGTGTAAAACGCGAGCGCGTTTTCATTTCGCAAATTGTTTACGCTCTTCGCTATCGAAGCCATAAACAGAAAACATAAAACAACAATTCCCAGCAAGGACTACAAAGCAAAACCGTAACACGTTTCAGATTTGTACCCGCCCCCCCCCCCCCCCCCCCCCCCTCCCACACATCTGCCACGCCCCCTGCCAAGTTGCGTGCCCCTTTGGCCGGCTATAAGTTGTGTGTTCATTTTATTTTATTTTCAAATGCTGCAGCGTTTTATGTGGCCATTAAAATATTTTATTGCTCTTGGCGTAAATTTAAGCAATAATAAAATAAAAAAGGCGCAAGCAACAACAACAACAACAACAACAACAGTGAGAGAAATGCGGCTAGCAAGAAGATGAAGATGATAAAGCAGAAGAAGACGAGGCAGAAGAACGTGAGTCAACCTCAATTCAAAAAAAAAAAAATGGAAAAAAAACAACAGCCCAAAAACATAAGTAAAAACAACTCAAGCTCAGTTAAGTTTATTTTTTGTATTTGTTTTTTTTATTTTTATTCCTTTAACCCACCGCCAGCCGCCAAAGCAGACAATTTTCCACGGACTTGATTTGTGCCCGGTTTCGTTTTCCCTTCGTTTCCTTTCGTTTGGTTTCGTTTTGTTTTCCTTTAGTGAAAATTTAATTTGCATTTACGCATAAAATGCCGCTCCACAATATTTTGGCCAGGACCCTACTACTAGCCAGTAGCCAGTACCCAGGATCCAGGATAACTTCATCGTTGCAGGCGCAGCCGTTGCGCCTCAGCAGTTTTTTTATTCTCATTTGTTTGACTTACACCTAGCTGGCCATTCTATATGTACACGTGTGTGTGTGTGTGTGTGTGTGTGTGTGTGTGTGTGTGTGCAGGCTGGCTGGAATTGAAGAGTTTGGGTTTTGGGGTCCGCACGTCGGCAGCTGGTCGCCCTCGTCCTTTGCCTTTGCGAATGCCACGCATATTAATGGCATTCCATTGATTTACTTGTGCCGAACGCGTTTTCAACCTCCCTTTTTTTTATTTTTTCTTTTTTTTGTTTGACAGCTCTCAAAATGTGACTCCTGGAATCCACTCATATTTTAAAAAGTTTCCTTCAGTTTATATATATATATATATATATATAAATATCATTCATTCCCGAGGCTTAAGATACATTTTTTTTAATTACATTTGCGTTTTTCAATTTGCAAAGAAAACATTTTGTTTATTATTTCTCACGAAAAAGAAATTGCTCAGTCTTGTTTTTCAATTTTCTGTTTACTTTTAATTAGCGAGGCAAACATCTATTATTATTTTTTATTATTACAGCTGCTGAGGTCAAGCTGCAAATAAATTTGTGACCATTTTGTGTTTAATTGAATTCAAATAAATTATCTAGAATTAGAAGCTTAAATTTTTATTAAAGTCAATAAAGTCAATTCACATCCAAATAAAGTTTTCTTTCATTGCAAAATTCGTTCTTTTTTAGTTTATGCTTAATGGCTAAATTAAAGTAAATTTATTAAATGTGCATTTTTTGACTTTTAGACTTTCTTTAATAAAAAATTTAACATTGATATGCGAGTTTTTGATGAAGTTTTTTCTTTAATAATAATTTGTAATATTAAGTCAACGGATTATGCGATTTATCGAGATTTCCCTTAACAAGGCTAAAAACAAAAAATTTAAATAAACATTGCTTTTATATTTCACATAATGCTTAGATATTTAACTATACTAAAAGTATATTGTTCTTTTAATTTAATGCTTACTCTTAATTATTTTTATTATTTTATTGTGAGCATTTTATGTTTAATTGAATTCATATAAATTTCCAGATTGCGATTCCTTAAGCTTAAATTTTTATTATTTGCACTAATCGAAATCAATAAAGTCAATTGACAAGTTTTCTGCATCCAAATGAAGTTTTCCTTTCAATTTGTTATCTCAGCGTGGGCACCTATTTTTTTTATTGCAATCCCCTTGAAAATCCCTTGGTTTATTTAAGGTAATTTATTAGACAGCCAGCTGGTTTTCCCAGAGCTCCTTTTCACTACTGCTGTTTGTTGTTGTTGCTGTTGTTGTTGTTGTTAGTTGATTGTTTTCGTTGTTGTCATTTGGTTTTGTTTGCAACTGCATTTAAATAATTGTTTAAATTGAAAAGTTCTCAATCGATATTAAATAGTCGATGTATTTGTTTAAACTTCTTCTTGAATATGTGTCGAGAACCGTTAGATGCAATAATTTGTTAAATATTTGCGCATTTGTTATAAATAAATAAAAAGCTATTAGGATTTAAGAGGGCCAGGTGTACTTGGCTTGCCGTGGAATCCTGTTGGCCCATCGGCTTTGGGCCGATGAACTTTGCGCTGGGCAAAAAAAAAAAAAAAAAAAAAAAAAAAAACGGTTGCAAAGCGCGGCGGACACAAAAGAAAATCAACGTTTTATTGAAATGGACGCGAATCGCGTCGCATTCGCCAAATTTGCAAATGAAGTGCGACGAATTGTAAAATGGAATTGAATTCGTTGCCTCTGACTGCTAATGAAATGCGATAAAGTGTCAGCCAGCCGTAATAATGCCGCCAGTTCCCCCCCCCCCTACCCCTCCCCCTCCCCCTCCCCCCTACTCCCCCACAAAGTTGGGTAGCCCTTGAGCTCCATGCCCTGGCATTGATCGATTTAATTTCGGGCGCTGTTTTGTCGTTTCGATTTGATGTTCGCTCGGATTTGGCGTCGATTGTGCGGAAATTAGTTGACGTTTACCAAACTGAAATCAAACTGCGATTCCAATTGAGTTTCCAACGTGCCGCGCACGTTGCGCCGCTTACCCAAATGTTGCAGCCACACGTTGCAACATTATATTTGAGCGACAGGCGAAACTCGCAGTTGCCGCTACCGGCTTATGTTATTTGAATGGGGTTTACTCTCTTGCCCCGGGCTTACTATCTATTATGGATCTGTTGAAACATCAGCGCATGTGAAACAAATCAATTTTCAGACTCAAATGTAAAAGGTGAACAGCTGATTGACACAGAACACAAAACATGGCTTACAGATATAAATATTATAGCTAGAAATTCAATTGGCCAATCTATTTATAGCTGGTTAAATAATTTCAATACACAAAAAAAAATTTACTGAAAATTGAAGCAATAGATAATTTTAATTAACTTTAAAATTAGTTAAATTATGTGTTTTTATTCAATAGCTTTAGGCGATTAGATACATTTGTACTTCAAAGATATTTAGTTAAAGAAATTAAAAGTTGTAATTAAAGCTGGTTTTGCTTGTAGAATATTTATGTGATATTTCATAGATACTTTTGTATCTACTATGTTGTTATTTGCAATTATAGATACTTTTTAATTTGAATGAAAAATATATTAGGACGCTGAACTTTGGCATTCCATAGATACTTTATTTATAGATACAAAGCCATCTTATAGATACATTTTAATTTGAATGGAAACTTTATTTGAAAATAATTTCAATACAGAATCAAAATTAACAGAGAACTTAAACAATAGATAATTTAAATTAACTTTAAAATGAGTTAAATGATGTGTATTTTACCAATACCTTACAGCGTTTAGATACATTTGTACTTCAAAGATACTTTTTCGATAACATTACAAATTGTAATTAAAACTTGTTTTGCTTGTGAAATATTTATTTGATATTTCATAGATACTTTGTATATAATATGTTGTTATTTGCATTTATAGATACTATTTGTATCTTATAGATACTATTTAATTTGAATTAAAAATTTATTTTAATTATGTTAGATTCCTTTAATGTGAATTATCTTTTGGAAGTTGAGCTTTGGCATTCCACAGATACTTTTTTAATAGATACAAAACCATCTTAGAGATACTTTTTAATTTGAATGAAAAATATGTTTGAATTATGTTGGATTCTTTAAATGTGAACTATCATTCCATAGAAACTTTTTTAATAGATACAAAACCATCTTATAGATACTTTTTAATTTGAATGAAAAATATATTTGAATTATGTTGGATTCTTTAAATGTGAATTATCTTTTGGAAGTTGAACTTTGGCGTTCCATAGATACTTTTCTATATGAAATATAATTTTGTACTCTGTGTTTGTGTCAAATTTAGTTGCCCGATTGTTTACATAACATAATATTTGCCGTAGAGGGACTTTTTGCTTTGCCAGTCGAGGATCCAAGCTAGCTGCGAGTGCGAAGTGTCGCTGACAAAAACAAGGACTAATTTGGCCAACAAAGTGGCTGCTATCGAGCCGAGAAATGTAAATCAAAACTTGGTCGAGTTGCTTGCTAATTAGATTAAGACCAGAAGCAAAGACGCCGACGAGGACCAGCATCCAAACTGGGGCCAGAAACCAACTGCAGCAAAAAGCAGAGCGGAGCCAGCTTAACTGTTAAAAACCAGGATGCATTGCTGTTGACAATTTGGCTGATGCTAAAGCCAAAGCTGATGCTGATGCTGATGCTTTTTGTTGTCGCATGCAAATTTTGAATGTGCGCCAAGTGGCAAGATTGCCGTCCTACTGCGAGTCGCAAGTTCCGGCTTTGCTGCTGCTGCTGCTGCTGCGCTTAATTATTTCCTTGGCCGACAATCAACAATCAGCATAATTCTGACACGCCCACTTTGGGGGCGGGCGCTTGGGTAATGAAAAATGTGCAAAGTTTCATCCACAGCAAAAAAAAAAAAAGACAAGAAAAACTAAGTTTAGCTGACAGTTTTTGGCATGGCGCCCGAGCAGGGACCGACCGACATCTTATTGCCATTGCTCGACACGCGTGGGCGTGGCAGCTGCCCCTTCTTGCCAATGATGTGAACATCATCAATTTAACGCAATATTTTTTTGTTTATTTTTAATTAAGTACGTTAGTTAAAAGAACTCAATAAAAAAATAAAAAAAAATTTATTTAATTTATTTGAATTATTGGGCATAAGTTCAGTTCGGTTTCAGGGACACAGGACATAAACAACAATAACACACAGGTGTAAATGGAACTCGAAAGCACTTTCTCGATGCTTAAATTTCGATTTCGATTCACAAAAAAAAAAAAACGTGCACAATTTATGGACATGGCCAACACTTTGGCTCAGCTGCTTTGATAGTTGTCTTTAAACGAACCTTGTGCAAGTGTGCGTGTGTGTGTGTGGGTGTGTGGGTGTATTGCATAGCCTTTTAAACAGACCAACAACTATCGATCTCACTTAAGCCCAGGCACATGGGCCATATGCAAACTGGCAATAAAATTTAAATATTTTGCATATAAATCAAATCGATGGGAAATTTCGGTACAAAGCCAACAGACAAAAGCCCACAAGAACCGTACCGAAGTGTCCCAGCGGTAACATACACTACACAGCCCCTCCCCCAACACACACACACACACAGCTAGAGGCAAGGTCTGTGCTCTGTCCTGCTGCACATGTGTGCTTGCCACTTGCCACTTGCCGCTTGCCGCTTGCCACTTGCCAAGTCAAAGCGTCGATGCTCAAAGGACCCGTTTCCGTTTTGTCAACCTGAGAGTTAGCGTTGGGGCCAACGCGAAAAGGACGCTCGTTTTAGCCAAGTGCTTTCCAGCTAACATAAATTGTGAGGCGCACGTGATTAAAAACCAAAAACAACTTTCTTAAATTAAACTAAATCAAATTAAGGTTAATAATTGAGTCGTTGCGCTAAAGTAAACAAAACACAATATGGCTAAAAGGATAAGTTCTTGTCTTATCGAAAGAGCTGGCTTCTAATGCAGTCATATGCCGGACTCGACAGAGTTCAACTTTGAATTGAGTCAAAGGACAAAACGGAAGGCGCTTGTCTTGGTCGTCCTGGTCGTCCTGTTCGTCCTGGTCGTCCTGGTCGTTTTGTTGTCTGCTGCATTTCGTGCACGTCCTGTGCAGTTTGGGTTATATTTATTACACAATTCAAATAAATAACATTTCGCAGGACTTCCTGGCCGCTGGCACTGCTGCGGCTGCCGTCGACAACTTTGTGTTCCGACTGCTTGGGCAAGGATAACGACAACAATTTCTTTATGGCATTTATAAGGACATCGTCAGCTCGTCATTCAGCCAAATTTTATTTACGAGCACTTTGCAAACGATTCGATGACTGCCTGCGGATGCACACACATACATGCAAACACACACACAAACACACACAAACACACACACACACACACACACATATGCATTGAGAGACACAGTTTCCATTGCAAAATTCGTTCTTAATCTATGCTTAATGGCTAAATTAAAGTAAATTCATTAAATGTTCATTTTGAGACAGTTTTGAATTTTCTTTAATTGATTTAAAACCTCGCAGTTTACTAAAAGTAAAATATATTAAATAAAATGTGACATTGATATTCGAGTTTTTATTTAAGGTTTTTTTTTACACCAGTAAAATTTCTTCTAAGTAAAGTCGTCTAATTAATTTGAGATATTAAGTCAATCTCATTATTTACGAATTAATAACAAGGATTAAAAATAAGAAAATTCGAATTAACTTTGGTAATATATTTTACATAATGCTAAGATTTTTAAGGGTGTTGAAAGTGAACAAATAAAAAAAAAAAAAAAAAAAAAAAAAAAAAAATAAAAAAAAAAAAAAAAAAAAAAAAAAAAAAAAAAAAAAAAAAAAAAAAAAAAAACGTAAACGTAAAAAAACTTTAATTTTTTAAAGATTTAATATTTTTTCAGTTGTTCAAAATATTACGAATTATCGAGGGAACCAAAATGTATGGGATTTTTATAAGTAAACTAATTTTTTTCAAGGCTGCAGTTTTTATGAATTATTGTGATTTATCTATTTAGCGAGGGACAAATTTAAATTAAATTTAAAAATATAGATATTTACTTTATAACCAATAAAAGCTGTTTGTTTTAAGCTATTATATTTTCTTAATTAATGTGTTAAGCATAGAATCCGTTAGACTTAAATTTATATAATAATTGTTCGGCCAGACTTTTGTAATAACAATCAGGATCTACTGAAAGCTTTATTTTACTGCATATAGTAAATATTTTTTTTTATTTATTAAAATGCTGGAGCATCTTTAAAAATCAACTGCACGAGTTGCTTAAGCCTGGCGATATTTAATATTATTTATTTAAGACGCTTTTTACTCAATTCGATGGCGCCTGTTTATTGGCAACATGCGCTGGCTTAAACGCACTTATTGATTGTAATGAGGTGCAAGGCATTTTATTGATTCATCAGAGTGCACTGTGTGTGTGCCTGTGTGCCTGTGTGTGTGTGTGCTGGATGTGTGTGTGTGTGCTGAATGTGTGCAACCTGGCACGTTTGCCTGGCCAGAAGTGCACGTTGTTTGCCAAGCAAACTTTGCTTGTTGCTGCCTTCGCCAGGGGCGTATGCTGCACTTTGATTGGGGGGACTAAAAGAGGTAGGAGGGGGGGGGGGGGAATTACATTCTTATAATATTCATATTTTATTCATATTTTATCTTATGTTGCGACTCAATCCAACCTGGAATTTCAATCAAACACAAGTCAAAAGCTGTTCGATTTTGTAGATGGAAGTGAGGGTAAAAAGTGAAAGAAACACGTTTTCTCTTTTTCTTTAACATAATTTAAACATATATATTTTATTTGGACTGTCATAATTTGTCTTTAACATAAATATAACTATTTTACATACTTAACAAAAAAAAACTATATTTTTATTTAACTAACTAAAAATAATTATTTAAATTGAATTTTATGTTTTTGGTCTGGATATAAAAATGGAAATAATATAAAAAATATAAATTCCATTTAATTTGACAAATTTTTAAAAATTGTCCATGAAATGTGGATAATTTTAATTTAATTTTAATATTTAATTTTAGTTAAATTTAATTTTTTATAATTGTTTAACTGAACATGTTTATTGGACTTCGCTTAATATGAGCGAATTGAAGGATCAATCGAGTAGCATTTCTCCAGGACTCTCTTCCACATAGTGTGGCAACAACCTCCCCCCCCTCGGAATAGGTGCGCCCCTGAATGTTGCCGTTTAATCAAATATCAATATCGCTCGAACTGTTGGGATATTTATGTGGCCATGATTATGTTTAATGTGCTTTCTTTCCGTGGCAACATTCGTGCGCATCCATCCAAGTTGAAGTCTCCTTCTCCTTCTCCTCCTTCTTCTCCTCCTTCTTCTACCTCTTCTTCTTCTTTGGTGGCTCTAACTTTGGCCGTTGTGTTTCGCACGCCAAACGCAAAGTGCAATTGTGTGCCTGCCCCTGGTTGCCCGGTTGCCCTCCCCCTGGATTGCCCCCCCGGCTCCACATAATGGAATATAATAGTGAATTTATTTGATTTACATACGAATAAATGTGCATCATAAATGCAAACTGCACTTATGCATGCAATGTGTTTAAATCTGGCCCCCCCCCCCCCCCATCACCTCTTCCCTTCTTTCCAGTTCCTCACTTCCTCACTTCCTTTTCTTCACTTCCGGCTTCTCTGCTTGTTTGTGTATTTACTTTCAGCCAAGTGTGCACGACAATTTTTGAATGCTTCAACTTAACCCTTGGGCCAAATATTTCCAGTGCATTTAACGCATTAGAAATAAAGAGAAAAAAAAAAACATTTGCTAAACCTTTGAAATCTTTAGTTTATATTTTAAATTTAATCATTTATTAGATAGGCTAGTGTCGGTGTTGATTTTCTTTTGTTTGTGATTTCAGAAAAACAAAAAGAAATAATTTATTAACTGATGTTTTTGGCTCTGACTAAAATTACGTATACGCAATGTGTGCCTAAAGATGCTTCCAGTTAAAATTAAGTTTCATCTAAATGTATTGTCACGTCGTGGTGACGTAACGTAACACATAACGTAAGAGTTAATGAAATGCAGTTAACACTTTTAGCACGTTTTACACACTGACAATTGGATTGTGGCAGTTGAGACCATTAAAACGAATCGAATCGAATTCGAATTCGAAATCGAATAACAAAATGCCACTCATTTGAGACGAGACCCAAAATTCGAATGTGTCACAATATCGTTATCGTTATATCGTACATATGTATGTACATATGTACATGTGTACATACATATGTACGTTTGCATACAATTGACATCAATCCCATTTTCATTTCCATTTCCATTCCCATTGCATTTGCCGTTGCAGCCAATGTCACAAATTAAAATTTATTTTCAGACGATTTTTATTTAAAGGGCAGCAGCTGAAGGCAAATACAGAAACGGGGCAGGGTTGAGCCAGATAGATAAACATTCAGCGAGCTGGACGGGAATTGAGGCCAGGCGCAGCTTTGTTTCTGCCTTTTGTTGATGTCGTTATTGTTGTTGTCGTTGTTGTTGTTGTTGTTGTTGTTGTTGTCACATTTATGCACACTTAATGGCAGCGACAATCGAGCAACGAAAGTTCTTAGCCTTGGCCGGCAGCCGGCTCGTTGGCCATGGCCTCGGACTCGGGCTCGACAGCGTGCACAATGCGGAATAATAAAAACAATAACGGGTACAACAACAAATACGATAAAGCAACAACGTATGGTTGATACCCTTCCCCCGGCCCCCCCCCCCCCCCCCTCCCCCTCGTGAGCAACACATTTTCCGCATCGTTCTGGCCGCCAACTCTTTTGGTCATTTTGGTTGGAGCATATTGAAAAATTGTTGTTGCCGGAAAAAGCCATTTGGCTATTGTTTGTCATACTTGGGCGGCAACCGCATCCCGCAACCCAGTCCACTTTTACCCCTCCCACCCCCCTCCCACCCCCTTCTTTTCCGCCCAGTGAACGACGCCCAGTGCAGTGGATTTTCAATAAATGACTTACATCGCGGGATAACTGCTGTTCATGTCCATGTCCATGTCCGTGTGTGTGTGCGTGTGTGTGTGTGTGCGTGTTTGTGTGTGTGTGCGACAAGGTGCGGCATTTGTTTGTGCTTTTAACGAGCACAGCTGCGTATAGCACGCGAAAATCGCTTTTAAAAATAATAACAATGTTGTTTGGACTCAACTCGAGTCGAGTCGAGTCGACTGTCGCCCAGCTCGATGATGATGATGATGATCAGCATAATGGAGAGGATGATGACGCCGACGCGGATAACGTTGGGGGCGGTTCCAGCTGCAGCTGGCACATTGCAAATTCCACAAAGCCTTTGTCTGCTTAACCAGCTGCTAAAATAACTTCAAGTTGATTCTTCAGAGACCTTTCAGATCATTTTTCCATATTTTTTGTGTCATATTTCAATTAACTTGGGCAATATATGCATAATTCGATTTTTATATTAAACAAATACTTTTGAGCACATACAAGAAATCGATGCTGTTCAGAAACATTAAACATTAGGTTGTTATAAAATTCTGTATAAAAAATATGGAGAAAATGCGTGTCTATTTTTTTTTCCATCACTGTATGTTTATACAGTTGTGTGAAAAATAATAGTAGTGGTCACTAATTTCCCACAAACTGTTTTTGAGACACTTCGAGTTTTCCAAATTAAAAAAGTGATACTCTCCTGGAAAGCCTTTAATGTATGTCTTATAAACCTTAGAAAAAAATATCATACATTCAGATTTCTAAATCTTGTTTAATTCATGTTGCCACACAAATACTTATAAAAATTGAAATACCCATAAAAGTATTGAAATAATATATAGTAATTAAAATACCCACATAAGTGCATCATATAATAATTAATAAAAATAAAATATATTTAAAAAAATAAATAGTTAGTTCACTTTAGTTTTTGATTATAGACAAGAAATTTTTTTCCAAGATTACTTTTTTTTTAGTGTGAAGAGGAAAAAATAGTTAGTTAGTTAGTTTAAGAAATCATGATAAAATTTATATAATTTTTATTATATTTTAATTTTTTTTAATTATATTTGTATATTATATTTACTGTCTTTTATGCACAAAAGCGAAAAATTCATTTGAACTTTTTACTTTAACAATTAGATAATAATTGCGTGTAAATTTATTTTTTAATATATAATTTAAATCCTTTACGCATCTGAAATGCAAAGCTTTACTTTGTTAATTTGTTAATTTATTCTTTTTGTTTTTTTTTAGTATTTATAATGGTTTTTATCAATGTGCTTAAAGGATTGCCTTCCCAGAGAACTCATCAATCACCGAGTGCCAGATTAATATGCACATATATATAATTTTTACTTTTCGCATTTAAAGCTAAAATATATCCGGCGTATTAATAATCAGTTGATCGTTGATCTTTCGGCTTTAAGTTAACAAATATTTGCGCCTCGAAAGCTTTTTGCCTAATGGCATTTGCAATGTTCGAGCCACATTAAAGATTCAAGCTAAATACATGCCGCAAATATGGCCACGCCCCAGAAAGGGGAAGAGGCGGGTGTGTGTGTGTGTGTGTGTGTGTGTGTGTGTGTGTGTGGTTAAGTAGAGTACCACAAACACTTTCTGTACACAATCGATTGTTATTGTGCACCACCCGCTGGTCTCGTCTGTTTGGCCATTTGTTGACCAGCTTGTTGGCCGCTGCTCTTTTTGTTGGCTAATGAAAACATTTGGTCGGCAAATGGAGTACGAGTAGTTATTAAAATATTTTTCTATGTGTGCCTGCCCGTGACATTTACAGGCACTCCGACAAGCAGCCAACACACACACACACACGCACACACAGACACAAGTACGCAAACAGATAAACACAGATGGAGTTGAGCCTGATGAGGTGAAATATTTGTTTGTAGGTTTGTAGCCGAAACCTTTGCCAGCTGCAAATTGGACACACTTGGAGTTTGGGAGTCCTGTGCTTTAAAGTCCAGCTTATTTACCTGTGCGTGTGTATGTGCGTGTGTGTGTGTGTGTGCTTGTGTTTGTTTGTGTTTGTTTGTGTTTGTTTGTAAGCCCGCATAAATGACGCACTGCATGAGTTGGAGTCGGTTCGATAGTAACCGTGTAGCCAGGATCCATATCCTTGCAATGTTTGCTTTCAGCTCGGCCCGTTTCACACACACACACACACACACACGCACACCTCAATTTTGGTACGGAACACTTTGTGGGCTGGCATTTTTTCTGTGCTGATTTTAATCAACCAATTTAATGCGTGCATTTGCTTGTCATTTACAGTTATTGCTGCATAAGCACACACGGTAAACAGTAATCGATATCCTGTAAGGTAAAAAGCAGCCAAAGCTGCATATTCTTTAAATCAAAAAAAAGCAAAGCTTTAAAGTTTATATAAAATTTAAGTCTAGAGAAAAGGTTTTGCCCAAAAGCATTAAAATAGATATATATATATATATATATATATATATAAATTAGAGGGTAACCACTCGTCGATCATCTGACTAGTATGCTATGCTTGTATTATTTTTAAATTTTTTTTCAACTATCGTGTAACGCAAAAAGTCGCTAATTTGAAGTGAAATATAATTAAAATCACATTAAGTTGATATTTATGGAAAATAATTGCAAATAAATTGGAATTCGCAATTGAAATGCGTAAATTAGGCAGAATTCGGTGTCGGTGCGATTTTGATGCACATTTTGAGGCTGGCAAATTGCGTCTTGGCAACTGGCATGGAAAATAATATTTTTGCTGTCGCAAGTGCAAAACTTAACCAGCTATAAATGTGAGATTTGACAGTGTTGAATTTTCATTTAATTTGCGTGACTTCGTTTTAAATTCCAATTAAAACATTCAAAGCCATCTGACAACAAAGGCCTTGTTCACCTCGGAATGCAATTTATATTAAAATTGTGACACATTGTTGCAAGTGCATTTCCTTGCCATCAATGTGCATTAATAATAAAGTTTTCAGCATTTATTTTATATTTTGCCATATTCGGGTAGAAAGTTCTTTTTTCTTTTATTTTTTTTGTTTTTTTTTTTGACTTAAACAAGCTGCAACAATAAACCCTTAAATGCGGCGGACAAGAAACCATAAAAAGGACTCACAGCTTTTCAGTCCGTTTAAAAGGAAGTATTTGAAGTGCATTAAAAGTGAGTTAAGCGCGTTTTCGCGCAACTTGCCTTAAAGTTGCCAACGAGCGCGTTTCGCGCGCGATAAAAATCGCGGCCAAACGTGACAATCGACACGTCGCGTCGGCAGCATTAAAGTCGCCAGCACACAAAGGAGCTGGGCGTGGCTGGGGGCCAGGGGAGGGGGTTGAGTTGGCATTAAGGGAAGCCCGCCTTTGTTGATATTGTGCGTACGCCCAATGGGGCGACCCATTTGTTTACCTATTGTGTTAAAGCTGCCTGCTGCGGGCTTAAAGCAGATGATTCCCCCCCCCCCCCCCCCCTTCCCCCTTCCCCGCTCCACCGCTCCCCCCGCAGAGTCGTGTGTATTGTGAGGCAGTCCCAGGCACGGAAATCTCGAACAGATTTATTCGAGTTACGAGCTGCAGCGTATAAAATATTTAGGCCTTGGTCGAATTGGCTGGCCAAGGTAGAACAATGAACGAGTCCCGCTATCAGTTGACCCACTCGAGCTGAAAACTTCTTTACGTTCGCATCCGTTCTTTGATGTTGCATTGCCAGCCCAATCTCAGACTCAGCCTCAACCTCAGCCACAGCAGGCGGATCCGATGCAGCTCCCGCCGAATCCAACAATTTGCACTCAATTGCAATTTCCGTGCCGTGTCGCTGGCTCTGGTTCCATTTCTATTGCTATGTGGCGGCCACGCCCCCCCCCCCTTCCCCCTGGCTGTCCACCGGCATTTGGCCCTTTTGGCACGTACGAAGTGAACGGCGCTGGCAAATGAGAAATGCGCACAAATTTGTTGTTAGTTGTTGGTTGTTGGTTGTTGCTTACATGCAATGTTTATTTATTTTTTCTTCTCTTTTTTTTTGTTGCTGCCTTTTTTAAATATCAATATAAAACGTGACAGTAGCTGTTGTTTTCAGCATCTGGCAGACAAGTGCCAGCATCGTAGGCGGTTTAATGGCTTAAAGCAGCCAGCTGAATGCAGTGGAAGGAGCAGCTCCAGCTGGACACGCATTAGTCCTGCAAATCCTGTGTGCAGCTCAGACCGAATTTGCCAGTGCATCTATCAGGGCCTAGTCCAACTGCTCACTAATTGCGCACTGTGTGCCTGACAGTGGGCGTGGCACATTTGTCCGCAGACAATGGGAGCGCAAAGGAGGTGTTAAGAGAAATGTTCCAGGAACTTGTTTTCGTTAAATAGATTTATATTCATAGAAATTTGGGTAGTTACCGTTTGCTGATTTTAAAATCATGGCCAAAATGAAGCTAGTCGTGGCAGCTCCTTTTGACAAAAGTAGTTGGCCAGGTTGCAGCACAGGCGAATTTAAATATGTATTTTAATTTAAGAATTTAATTTAAAAATTATTATTTATTATTTTAAGGCAGCTTAATTTTAGCATTGAGGGAAAAAAAATAAAATTAATTGTTATTTATTTACATTACATCATATTTACTACCTAATTTATTATTTTTAATATAATGCTGTATTTTTATAAATTATTTGATTAATAAATAAAATACAGATTTCGTACAATATAATAGAAGCTTTTACTGTTAACTTTCTATTCCTGTTAAATTTAATTGTAGCTTGATTTACTTATTTTCTTAAGACACATCGTAAATAAATAAAACAAAAAAAAAATCAATTTTTTTTAAAATTATTATTACTATTGTAATTATTATTATTATAAAAACAAAAATATGGAAAACGCGTTATTTTCCCGCCCTAAACCAAAAATAAACAATATAAAAAATATTATTTTTATTATTATTATTATTGTTATTATTATTATTATTATTATTATTATTATTATTATTATTATTATTATTATTATTATTATTATT
>SCDZ01000949.1:0-42648 GCA_004143845.1 Drosophila lacertosa | reverse complement strand
GTTTTTATTTTTATTTTTTTTTTTTTTTTTTTTTTTTTTTTTTGAGGCTCAGATTGAAGCTGAAGCGGGGCGTTAAATTAACAGCCACTCCCCTCCCCTCCACCCCTCAAGCTTTCCCCTCTTTTGGTCTATTACAAGCGGTGATTAAATGCGCCGCGGTCTTTGCTATGTTCTTATCAATATGCTGTGGGGAATTTTTGGGGCTCTACAGAAACTTGGAGCATAAAGCTTGACTATATTTAGCCGCGAGCCTGCAACACATTCGCCTTAACCAAGTTATGAATATTGATAGGACTCTGTTGCATAATTCGGCAGGCCTTTGTGTCGAAGTTCACATAAAAGGCACAGGCCAAGATTGAGTTTGGCGCCATTTGGGGATTAAAAACACACCCTCTGCACAGCTCATATAAAACTACATACATAATTGCCTTTGCTCTGGCGAAACTCAACTCTAGATTGAGTGGGTGGAGGGGGGAGGGGGGGGGGGGAAATTGTGTTTAATGTGCAGTCGTAGAAAATTAGTTTAACGCTCAGGCAGACAGGCCAACGACTTTTTCGACTGGGGAGCAACCTGGAGCAACCTTATCAGCGGCTAAAGGTCGTGTCCTGGCAAATTTAAGCATCGTATGGGTTAATTGTATTACCTGCCACGTGGCATTGATAAGGAAAGTTGATGCTTTGGGTATTTGCAACATTTTCGGTTTTAATCACAACCAAATTAAGCTGCTCTTATGGGCGACAATTGCGTTAGCGCAGATTGTTTAAGGGCCAACATAAAATTGGAGACATTTTTTTAATTGCTTTGCAGATTAAATTCTGTAAAAGGAAAGCATACCAGGTATTCTGGTCTGAAAATGTTTGCTGCTGTAAGTGTTGCAGGTGAGAAAACCGCAACCTTATTTGCACTTGCAACCCGGCGGTTTCTATTTCAACAACATTGACTAAGACGTGTGGCAAAAAGCTAACGTTACTTAACGCTCAAAGGTTGCTGACGGATTTGTTGCCCGGCGACAGCACTCCAAAGAAAAATGTAGCGAGATAAGCAGCGGAAAGTGCAGCAAACTAAAAGTAATTAAGGCTTAAAATGCAGTTGCGTCTTTAAAAAGCTTCTTTACACCTGGCAGCATTTTGTATTAACTGGCGACTGATGACTGGTGACTTATTTTCTGAGTAATAAAAACTATGTTTAAAAATCATAACAATCATATTTCTATATATCTATCTAGCTATCTATTTATCTATTTACTAAATTGTATTTGCCAAGTTATAAAACTTACAAGCCGATATTCTCCATTTTTAATAATTTTAAATTTTACAAAAAATGTTCTTTTAAGCTTTTGATATAACCTTACATCATTTAGTAACGCTCCAGCTAACAAAGCATAAACATTTTAAAAAACCCCTACAGGCCTTCAATAAAAGAATTATATAGTATTTACATTTTGTTTCTTTCTTTTCGAACATGCTAAAAAATTCAATTATTTTTTTATATAGTAAAAATGTTATACATATTATTTACGCTTTCATTTATATATTCCTTTGCTTGTTTGCCATTTCGCATTGCCAAAAAGCACGCAAATGTTTGCGTTTAAATGCGCTGAAATTCAAGATATTTTCTTCGCTCTTTTTGATTTTTTTTTTATATTTTATGTGCGCCATAAGGCTTGCTTCATGTACTTTTTTCCAAGTGAGCGCATTTTTGCCCGCTGCTGAAAATCGTGGAAGCTCCCGCCCCCGCCCCCGCCCCCGCCCCCGCCGCTTGCCTGCCCCGCAATGTTGCATTTTGAATAATTTCCATTAACTAAATACGCGCAGAGCGTTGCAAGCTTGGGTTGACTTTTTTTTTTGGCGCAGCAAATTAAAAAAGTATGGAGGAACGAATGAAAGTATATACGAAAGTAATAACCGGAAGCCATGACCTCCATTTTGTTGAACTGCAAAAGGAAAATTCGCTTCCTTTTTTATTTTTTTTTTGGACCACAAGGAAATTGCGGCTCAAATGAAAATCAAGCCTGGCAACTAGACGGAGTGCGTGTCCCAAGCCGACATGTAGGTCACAGTGTGTGTGTGTATGAGCCAACAATGCACATATTCAGTTGCATGCGAGTAGTAGCAAAAAATGGAAAGAAGGTAGAGCGATGTGGGTGCTTGTTGCCAAAGTCAACACGATATTACACATACGCCGCATGGGCGCCCGCATTTACATACAGTCGCCACCCAAAAGCCCATTACCCAAAGTGTGGTTTGTTGTTAACGCCTTGCACAACACAAACACACAAGCACACACACACTCACACACACATGCATACAATTGCATTCATTTTGGTGTGGTTTATTCAGTTCCTTCGCTTTTTTTGGTTAATTTGTTTTTGGGGGGCACCTTTTTTCCCATAATGGTCATGGGGATTATTTTTAGCACCAAGTTGAGTGCAAGTGCTGAAATTGTAATAATGACCAGGGCCCAACACACACACACACACACATACACATTTGCATATATGTACATATATATTTATGTGTGGCCTTTGTCCTTTTGTTGTGTGCTAAAAAAAAAACAACAAAAAGTTGCATTTTCAACATTTCTTGGCATATTTAAATTGCTTTGCCAAAATGTGCAGCAGCTGTGGCTGCTAATTGCAGCTAGCATAATTGCTGTGTTTCGCTTTGAGTTAAGTTAATTATCTAGCCATAAATAATGTAGTCAATAAATGGAGTTGATGTGACAAAAAGAAAGATGTATTTTTAAAAAAGCAGAAGGAGAAAGAAAATAAATTGGAAAATAAACTTAAAGATTGTATTAGGTTTAATATAAAGCATTAGAATATGTACATATATAGGAAAATTGTATTAGACTCAATAGACTCTAGTTGAATGAAAGAGTATAGCAAGTATTGTAAATTGGCTTATCAAAAGGAGCAAAGTGGCAATCTTTCAATAAAGAAACCACTTGTTATTAAATCGAAACTCCACTTGAAAATACTTCGTTTGGAACTGTGACCAAAATGGAAGTGCATACTCATGTCAATGAGACACACATGTTGCAATTCCCTGATCACACTTACATACAATATATATACATATATTTTGCGCCACAACTTTATCTGTTATTTCTTCCTACTGTGTTTGCTTTGCATTTATGCTTGTGCTGCAGTCGGCGGCAACGTCAGCTGCGGCGCCACTGGCGGCAGTGGCAGCTGAAATGCTGCCACATTGTCGCCAATAATTCAGCGACTGCGTGGCTGCCATAAATGAAATGATTTATTAACAGCTCGAACAGCCCAGCTGAAAAGGCAAAAACCGATACGATCCGATCCGAGCCGACCACACGAAAACCAAACCAACCGCGTCTGCAAATGGAAACCCTACACGCAAATGCTATTTGTGTTTTTTATTCTGTTTATCACATATGGGCGATATCAGTGAGATAAATTATCATTTGCAATCAGGATTACTTATTAACGCTGCAAAACATATTTCGCGCTGTCATCGCGGGATGACAAAAGAAAGGGAGATAAATAAAATAATAAATAATAGCAACGAAATTAATGACAATGTCGCAACAATCTGAGGCAGCTTTTTGTCTCCTCATCGTCGTCGTCGTCGTCGTCGTCGCTGGGCTTAGTTGTTGTGATTCAAAACGTCAGATGGAGTTTTAGTGACGTTTTTATTGTTCGCTTTGTTTTTTATTATTTATTTTAGTTATTTCTTTTTTTTTTTTTGTTTTTTGTTGTTTCCCCCCCCCCCCCCCCCCTTGCCAGCTGCTCTCAGCTGCTGAATGGGACAGTTGGCGACGGCGACGACGACGCAGATTTGGCGCCAGCATAAATTATTCTTATGTTTAGTTATTTTTTTTTGTCTGTCATTGTGTTTGGCATTTGATGTGTGTGTGTATTGTTGTTGTTGTTGTGTTTGTTTTATGCATGGCATACTTGTGCTTTTATTATCATGCAGCAGCGTGGCAGTGGCAACTACAATTATCTCTTTTTTAGGCAGCACAAATGCCAGAGATAAATTCCAGACTTGTCCTCATTTTATTTTTTTGGTAAATGCACAAAATTAAACTATTTTTAAACAAATATTTATTGAAAAAATACTTCAATTGTTTTATAGAAAAATTTCGTTTGGATGCAGAAAACATTGTTTTTGTTTTTTTTTAAATTATTCTGAATTTAAATAGTGTTTTGTAGAAAAATATAAATACATTGCGGTACAAACATGTTAACTTTTAAAATACAGAAATGTGTATAAAATACTATAAAATAGAAAAACATTAAATTTAAGTTCTTTACAAAAACTTTTATTGTAGAATACAATGTAAAAAATTTACCAGTTTTAAATTTAACACAGCCTTTAAAACAAAATTGAATTTTTACATATATTTTTTTTATGTGAATAAAGAAATAAGAAAAATCCTCAATCACAATAATTGCCTAAAACACTTTGCACCTTAAAAGATATTACCTTAAATTAATGTCAGTCTTCATTTATGGCTTTTTGTACTTTTGGCCAACTGTTTTACCTTTTAATTACACTCAGCTTCTTCTACTTTGCATATGTCTTCACTCTTTAAATTAGTTTAATGCGCTTTTCAAAGTCATTAATTATCTATGTATATGTAGCTGGCATCTTCAAATTTTATTCCATATATTTCTTATGAAATATATTATAAGCATGAAATTGTGCTTGGGTTAATTTGTAAGCCTCTTAGAAACCCAAAAAGTTGCTAAAACCCTTTTCATGCCTTGCCACACAAAACTTTCAGGCCATTAGATAAAAACACAACGTACCCAAAAAACAATATAATAAAAAAGAAAAAAAGCTGAGAAAAAATGGGAAAACAAAGTTTGTTGCTACCTTAAGTTTTTAAGTACTTGGCCAAGTTGTTGTTGGACCGGTCAGCACTCGAAATAAGCAACATTGAAAATAAAACTAATTGCTAATCGAGCATTAGAACGTTTCGTTGGGCGTGGCATTTTACCTAGCTCAATGAGAGTCTGCTACAGCTACGTAATTATCCCGTTAAGCTCCTGAGTGGTTCCGACTTGCCTGTTTTCAGCTTGTCTGTGTCTTTTGGGCTATTGTTTTAATTCGGGGCCCGACCTGGCCCGGCCTAGCCTGGCCTGTTCCACTTTAAGCACTCGGCTGTTGTTGGCTGCCCGGTTTCCGTAATTCCCTGCATTTTAGGGTTGCCTGTGGTTGTACCGCTTGTTCCTGTTGTTGTTCCAGTTTTGTTTTGTTTTGTTTTGGTTTTTTCTTTTGTTGCTGCTACAACTCGTTATTTCTGTTACGCTCTTGTTTCGCTTTTCTTCTAATTTAATTTGCGGCCAACCGACATGGCACAAAAAGCTGGCCAGGAAACATAAAGTAGCTGCTCTCGTTGCCACTTCTACACTTTGGACCTGCAGCAGCTACTTTTGTATTTTTTTGTGTGTGTTTTGTTTTAAAGGAATTTTGAAGGCAGCTAATTTTGTGCCTAAATATATTTTAAGGTATACGATAAAATAGCCAAGCATATTTTTTTCCCTTAGGAACTATATTCGATAAAGTGCTGTAATAAAGACAAGATTTAAAGCCACCATTTTCGTTTTGTTTTTTAATTTCGAAATAACATTTAAATTGGAGTTGGGGCATCGTTTTGCCGTTTAGTGCGTAAATTTGTTTAGTGTGCGGCATAATAAGTGGCGCCCTCTGGTGTTTGTGTCTGGCAAAACGTGTCAAGCGTTTTAGCGCCTACACAAATATTGAGTGTTGTCCTGCGACCTGGTTTTAAGGGTCCTGCTCGGCCCGGCCAGGTCCGTTTTATCCTCTTGTGTTTTTAATAGGCTTTTGTGCGGCTCTCATTTTACTTTTCTGTTTTTCCTGTTTGCAGTTTCCTGTTTTTCCAGCGTTTTTTTAAGTATCATATTTTCGTTTTCTGTTAGCTTTCCTTGTACAAACAAAATGTTTTCTAACAAAGCTCTTTTATCTATTTTCTTCGTTCTTGTTGCAGGTAAGCGCCAAACGTTTGTTAAATTTGAAGTGGCCCCTTCCTGGCATTTCCTTAGCTTCGTGTGGCCAACAGGCGACTGCTGGTCAACTCCAGTTGCCACGGCGCCAGCTAAGGCCCAACAACAGTGAGTGCCAATAACATTGAAATCTGAGGTGGCACAAAGAAATTTACAGAATGATATTCTTCTTGTCACAGCCAAATCGATTTGTTGAGTATTTTCCTCCAAATATGTAAGATTTATTTTAGTGAATTTTTTTATATATATCAAATCTCAATTTATAAGAAAAATTCTAAACATTTTAAAAACAGAGCTAAGTTCTTATTAATATGCATTAAATTGGTTTTGAAACTTGAGCCTTTGTTGGGTTGTTTGTATAAGTTCTATTTATATTGGATCGTAGATATCCCATTCGTATAATTTCTATTTATATTTGATTGTGGCTTTCTCATTCCAGGGAATTCAATTTAATTAAAAGACAGCACGACGCTTAACTTAATTAATTGAATTCCCCAACCAAGTCGGTATTCCAATCATTAATACAATGAACTGATGACAAGCAGGCAACACACCAGACACACACAAAAACACACACACACACAGAGGACACACTCCTGCAGCAATTAGGTAAATCATAAAATCAATTGAGCGCACATTGCATTTCGCATTAACATCGTTGACTTGTCAAATAAAACGACAAAGTCAAAGTCAAACAGTTTGATAAACTCACACACACATATGTAGAGAGTGTGTGTGAGAGAGAGAGAGAGAGAGGGAGGGAGAGCGATACCCCCGCATATTTGCCCAATTAGAACATTAGACCTAATGCCAACACGATTGCAATTAATTACCAAAGAAATTAAATTCCATGTTCAACACGTAGCGGCAAATATTAAGCTGGCCATGGCCAAAACCATCCGCAACGACACACACACACTCGCCCAGCGAATGTGTTGCCCTGTTAATAACACCACATGGCAGCGGGTTAGGCTCCGTGCCCCGGCGTCGTGCCACAAAAACCCGACCACGGACAACGGCGCGTTGCACTTAAAATAAGCCACGTTTTATGGCGCTCTTTTATTTTCCTCTCGCGCTTTATCTTTAACGCCAGCCAAAAAACAAAAAAAAAAAGAACAACAAAAATATAGAAGTGCTTTTTATGTGCTTTGATTGTTTGACTGCGCTGTCCGCTTGCCACGCCCCCTTTGCCGCCCCCTCGTTTTATGGATCGTTGACATGTCATGCGCCCGAAGTTCACAGTCAATTTTTTGCCATTAAAGGTAATTAAATGTGTGAGAATGTATGAGTGTATGTGTGTGCAAGTTGTGCATGAGTTCACAATAGATAAGAACGTGTTTCTAGGGGGTTTCTATAATGCTCCTACTTAAGGATAAGAAGCATATTTTATGGGCTTATGTGAAAAGATTAAAGAGAAAAATGATTTAGAATAAAGTTATAATAAAAAGTAAATACTTATAAATAAGTTATAATTAATTTCTAAACAGCTTACCTATGTGCATTTCTTTATTTTTGTTTATAATGATTTCTTTTAATGAATTCAAAACTAATATTTAAAGAAACCGAGACTTAATTACACAACAATCTTTTTGTATAAGCCAGAGCCTGTTGCTCTAATTGATTTAACATTATGTATGGATGCGTATGTGTGTATGTTTATTTCTGCTGTTAATTAATACACATTGTGTCCACTTAGGTAACAGCAAACTACATGCGATATACACTGAAAGGGCGCCCTTCGGCCACGCCCTCAATTGTGCGTAATTGGGCAACGGCGTCGGTCTAGCTCTTAATGCGATTACTGTGATTATCATTAATAATAGTTTATGTGTGCGATTTCCGAGTTTCAATGACGTAAATTTGTCAAGTCCTGCGATGTGGGCGTGGCATGTGTAAATGTACGTGTATGCGCCTAAAGCTAAGTAAGTGGTATGTATGCTAAGTGTTTAATGACCGAGTTCCATTGTTCTCGGGCTCTGCGTGCCACAGAACATTCATGTATTTAACTAGAATCCAGGCACGAAACATATTTGAGCTATGCTAACTTGAATATCTTGCGCAGGCGATTGGCTGTGAATTTGATTGACCAGGACCCATGGAACCTGTCGTCCTTCTGACCGGAGGCACTGTAATTTGCATATGTAATTAGTTAACGTCAACTTCAGAGACACAAAATGTGCTAAGTTAAGGTAAACGTTGCGTACAGCAAAATAAAATCTTATATATGAAGATATACTTTCTTAGGCTGAAAATTAAAAATTATATGCGTAAAGCTTTAATACATTTATTGTAAAAATTCATTTTAAATCTTTTCGTTGCGTAATCTCTTGAAATTTTTCCAAAATAAAATTATATTTAGCTCAAGTCGTCAAACAATTATTCTGATTAATTGATTTGCTGTATGCGAAGGCAATATCCTGGAAACCACATGGAAACATCCTGTCGCCCGTGACATTCCCCCTTTTTGGCAGCGCCAATCACTCACATTCCCCAGCCTGGGCTCATTTCAGCAGATTAATTTTCAAATGCCAAGCTCAAAATTCATTGAAATTCGCTACTCAAGGGAATAATTGAATTGGCCAGGCTTGCACAGAGAACAACTCAGCTGCCACTCAAGCTATGTGGTTGTGTGTGTGTGTGTGTTCGCATAGCAAGGGTTCCTATCTTTTGACAGGCTTTGAAATCCATTTACAGTTCATTTACTAATGAGCCAATGACGCATTTATGGACACACGCGCCATTCTATGTAAAGGATTTCAGCCTTCGCCTCATAACCAACGTCCAAAAACCGCCCTCACAGCTTGCAGAGTGCCTTGTATCAAATGTCGTGGGTTCTGACAGCCCACCCACGCCTTTCCTTGTTCCCCACTCCAAACGATGTTTTCAACTTGTCGATAACAAAGTGAAATGCTTGCACGTATCGCATTGTACGAGTGTGTGTATGTGTGTGAGTGTGTGTGTGTAGAAAGTTTCTATGTTTGCAGTTTTGTGCTGCTTTTGCCAGTTCTTGGTTACATCTGCAAGGTGTTGCTGGAATATTAACTAAAGTCCATATCATAATGGGTTTTTTTCCTTTTGACGTTATGTGCATTTACAAGTCTGTCAATAACTGCATAAAATTCAACAACATTTTGCTTAAAACTTTATTGTTGGCACTTTTATATAAGACAGCTGCTGTGGAATTTTAGTTTTTCTCGGCTTGTAGGCAGGCAGCAAATTTATTTAAGAGCAGTAGAGACTGTTACAGATCAGACGTTAACATTTCATGTAAGTAAAACGAAATGAGTGAGAGAATGTATTTAAGTCTCCTTAATTTGAACAGAATTATGTTACCACTTAACAGCATGAGCCGCTGTTACTTATAACATTCACAGAGGTGGATACGAATAAACGTTTACATAGCGAGCAAGCTTAAGATAATGATTAACTGTTGACTTAATAGACAGGGATCTTGATAATTGTGAATGTTAACATTGCTGTGCGCTTAACAGAATGAGTAACTATTAAAAATTATTTATATATTCCCTTACATTATTTTCAGATTCTGATTTATGAACAAGCTTAACAGAATAAATAAGAAAATAAATAATAAGAGAGGATGCTTGACGACATTTTGCCATTAACATAAGTAATGATAAATAAGATGCTATTTGTCGCATCCTAACGAACTAAGACAAGCTGAATTTGAATAAATTTCCTTTAGAGCACTTTCCATTGTTGTCAGGAGCGCTCTTTGTGCTTGTCGCTCCCTAACCCTTAGGAACTTGAAAGGTTTCCAAAAGCATAATTGTGATTGACATAATGTTCCGTAATCATAATAATCGTCAGCTTGTCCATTACAATAAAGCCTTAAGCGGCAACAAAACACTTTGTGATAACAACAAAAGCGAGTCGCGCAACAACTTTTATGTTAATTGCATAACATTTTCAATCAAATTAATTGAACAACTTTTCAACCTGCCGCACTTTGTGTGTTCTTGCGGTAAAATGATAAAATGGTAAAATGGGGCCCCTGCTTCTTGCGCTTTTCATGAAAAACCCTTGAACAAGTGAGACATGTGGCGAGTTATTGATTTATTCAATAATTTCCTGTGTTTAAATGTTTATTTGCGGTTTTATTTTCTTTCTATAACACGCTCTTTTCCGGAAAAAATTGCATAAAATTGTTATTAAATTATGCAGCAAATATTTTAATTAACTTTTGCTGCACATTTGCAAAAGAGCAGAAGCTAAAAGTTTTTAACTCTGAGGTAATTATTTTGAAACGACGCAAAGTTTCATTAATTTCATATTTCAAACACATTTCAAGGCACAAAAGACAAAAAAAAACACACACACACACACACTCAAGCACACACACCCGTGGGGTGGAAATGTGTGCGTCCGACAGCTGTGTGAAAACAACAACAACAACAGCAGCAAAACATGCGCCAAAACAACACAAATTAAAAATAAAACAGTATAAAGATTTCTTTAAATAATGTGTGCTTAACTAGAACATACCCTGTAAGTATATTTAGAGTGTTGACGGTTGAGATTGAGTTGTAGGAGAGCTTTATACCTTAAGTATTTTAATAATTAAATACATTTTTCAAATAAATATTCATATAAAAAAATATATATATCTTTATCCTTAATACCCATTCCATTCCAGTACGTACAGGGTATTTGAGCAGCAGCCAAAAATCACACACAGCGTTCAAAACTCGCGCTAAATCATGTGCAAACGCTTTGAGCACAAATTTGTAGCTTCTCTTTTTTGCTTCTAAGTTAACGTGTTTTGTGTGGCGACAGGCCAACGCAGAAAAAAAAAATGGCCAACAAGTTTGGCTCTGAGAAAGGCAGCGCAAAAGAAAAGCAAAAGAATTTGGGAGCTGAAAACGCATAAGGTGAATTTTTCGCGTTTAAAGTTTGTGCGAACTAGGAAAACTTTTAACGGCGCTTGTTGACACTTAGCCAAGTTTTTCTAGGCTTCCAAATACTGTTGCATACTTTTTAGAGCGCGCACGTATCGTGTGTGTGTTGTGGATGTGTTTGTGTGTGTGTGCACGACAAATGACAGCGATTTGCAGCTATGCAAAATAGAAATCTAATAAAGCTATAAATAATAATACAAAACTCATAACCGATAGCGAGCAACATATGTTCTATGGAAATTAAAGAAGTTTTCCGCGTGAAACAGTAAAAAAAAGTTCAATAAAATGGCATTTTGCACAGCTGGCAACGTTAACGTTATTAATGCTCAGTTCGTTGGATAGGAAAATTTGAATTAAATATTATTAAGTAAAATAAATAAAAAAACTTAAATTTTGTTTACCTGCTATTTTGACTTTGATTTTTGTTTGCGTTTGTAATTTAGTTGCTTTACTATTTATTTACCTTATTTATCTTATCTTTCGGCTTTTAAAACGCTAGCATTAAGCACAGATTTTATTTATTAATATAAATGTACATAATTTTTTTCAATTTATGCTTGCTTCAAATTAAAACCCACAAAACAAAAAGCCTTTCGTAAGCTTTTTGCCGTAAATAACTGTGAGGCGTGGCTGGCTTTTGATGTAGCCGGGGCATTAAAGTCATTTATATTAAATGTCCTCGGGCGTCGCCCAACTAACCTGGACATTAATAACTGTCCAGTCAGCCCGAAAGCCATCTAATAAATTTTCGCACTCGACAAAAACCTGGAAGACATTCAACAAAATAATTACCAGCATATTTCGAATGCCTTGCGACATTTATCTAAAGACCGAGAGCTAGTGTAAAGTAAAATGAAGAGAGGAAAGGGAGCAAGTAAGAGAGGGAGTAAGAGAGAAAGAGAGAGAGAGAGTGTGTATCATAACTAACTAGTGCCGCAGTCATTTATAAATCGGACTAGTTCAAGTGCTTTTTGCTGCTTGACTTTAACTTGTTATTTAAGAAATTTTATGCTATTTTTTTCTCATTCTGTTGTTGGGCGTGCGAACAAGTCAAAGTGCAGTGGGCGTGGCAGCGACTTTGCAACATAATCATAGTAAGTCATTCACACACACTCACACACCCACACGAACACACTTTGGGGCACTCGAGACGGCGTCTGGCAACTACTCGAGGTCCTCCAAGGATTTGCTTGCTGAAGTGCGAATGTTAGTTGGCGCTCAGCTTAGCCAGCTCGCAGTTATGCGTATGTCTGTGCGTGTCTGCGAGTGTGTGTGTGTGTGTGTGTGTGTGCGCAAACACGTATTTAGTAATTAATTACACTTTTGACACACACATGCACTCGGCACATTGTTAGCCTCATTTACAGTAGCTCAGTTTGACATGCGTTTATGCGCTTTTGGTCCACACATGTTGGCAGATTGTTCGAGCCACGTTGTTCTCCCTACCCATGGCCTCCCTTCCACACACACACACACACAGACACACGCACTAACTGCACTAATGAGAACGGACTGACGTCAGCACGTTGAGCAACTGGGTTTGACAAACAACTTTCGGTTTAATGCGTAAGATTGTTATGCACATCCTGATAAAATGGAATTAGTTTTGTTGCTATTCAACACTGGTTTCGGGCTTACCTAAGCTGCACCAGAACGTTGGCATTTCGAATTTAGACTGGCATTAAGTGGTAGTAAGTCAACAGTTAGTGAAAGTGAATGGAAATTAAATTCATAATTATAACATAAACGTAAACTGTGCTTACTTTGCTTTAAGCTAAATAGAAAAGTGGATTTCATATTCGTGCTGTGCTCCGCTCTTCTTTGATTTAACACTCTTTTTAATTGTCTCGACTGAATTTGAATCTAATTAAATGAAAATTTATAAATTTTGCGAATTTCTATTAGAAAGGATAGAACACACTCAAAGGACTTACGAATTTACTTAGCCAAGGCAACTGGCAAGCCAACATCTTTTTCCTTCGTTATTTTTTATTTTTATTTCCCTTAACAAGCTCGCTGCGCTTTAAGCCCTACAAAGCTGGTACAATTACCCGGAAGAGAGGAAAAGGAGGCAAGGCGTACCCGAAAAAAAAACCCCCCCCCCCCCCCCCCCCCCCCTCTCCACTCAGCTGAGCGCCCCTGCCCGGCACAATACAATCAGATTACGCAATGGGGGAAAAGTGTAAAGAAAAAATGCAATTCGAAAGGAAAAGTTTTTGCCACGAACAGCAGCAAAACCAACAGCAGCAGCTTTAATCCGCTTTTAATTGCTTGAAAATCCAATTGGCGACCTACATTGGGCTCCACCTGTCCGAGGTAGATGCAACAATTAGTCCAAAGCACCAAAATGGGGTCTAGGGTGCCTTGGGCTTATCAACTTTTACGGGTGCGATCGGCGAGGGGAGGAAGAGGACTTAAGAACTTGATGGCTAGGCAATGGATTTGCCATTGCTCCTTTTATTTTTTGCGCTTTGGTCGGCAAGCGATGCATGAAATTGCATATGGCTCAAGTAGCGTGTGCGTAGGCAGAAAATATTGATTTTCATTTGGGGTCTTCGTAGCGTATGCGTGATATTTATTAGCTGTCAGATTACGCATACGCCACGTGCAAGCTGCTGCAAATTGAATTCACCAGCTTTTTGGCAGGCCTGTCAAAGTTGGTTTACTTCCGAAATTTACTAATTGATTTAGTTTATTTTTTTGCTTTCTTTCATTTTCTTTCTGAATATCCTAAAAACTGTACGCAACAAAGTAAAAGTGTCTTTTTAGCGTTTTAATGTGCGCTTTAAGCCTGCAAATTATGTTTAGTGTCCTGTGTTTGTCGCCGTTGTCATTATTTATTGGCTTTTGTTCGGCGTCAACTTGGCCACAACAATGTGTTGCGCAATTGTGTTGAAAACTCTGCGAAACTGAGTTGTGTAAATTGTTTGCTTACTAGGGGGAACAGCTATTAAAATATTAACTAATGGCCGTTGAGTGCTTTTCTTACCTTGTCAGCTTGTAGTTGGAATTAATTGGCTTGTCCAATGTTTTATAGTGATATAAATATAATATAGAAATAATAGGGAAAGATTGTGGTGAAGTTATTTAAAATGGTTTGTAAGGCTTAGTATTCATAAATAAAACCAAACTATATTCTTAAGTAGGTATGCAGTGTATCCTGAAATATAATAAAAAATATTCCTTTCTGATTGCGAAATCTAAAAGGTATATAGAAGCTAGTAGTGAACATAAAAACTTACTTTTATATTTATTAATTTTGAATGTTTTTAACCATTGGAGTTTTCCGCATCAACTTCTTAACGGCAGCTTTCTAATTCTCGTGAGCAGCCACTGCAGGAAAGTTGCATAAAGTTTCTTGCACTTAGACGCAATGTTCTTATTCTGCCATCAGCCGCTGAATTACAGTGCTCATAATAAGTATATGCACAGTCTTCAGCAAAAGTACTCAAAGCTCACAAACATTCACACTCAACTCGGTTTTGCTAAAAAGCAAAAAAAAAGTTATTGAGAACTTTTATTTTTATCAGAGTTCATTTTATTTTATACTTTAGCCCCTCAGCGTTGTTCAAGTTATGGCAGCATTAAGTAAACGCCAGGCACAATGTTTATGCATTTATAATGCATAATGTGGCAATGTGCGAGCGAGAGGCCACCAAAAAGAGAGAGAGAGAGGGAGAGAGATGCACAAAAGTATGCAACAAAGTTATGCAAAGTGCAAGAACAGCAGCAGACAAGCAGAAAGCAAAGCGTTTGCCTCTTGAAAAAATGCTGCAAGTTCTAAAAGGGCTGCAACACAGAGGGGAAAGGCGGCTGTGGCAAAGAAAAATGTCGCACATTGTAATGGGTTAAGCAGCGACGTCGCGGCAAGAAGGTAAAGTGGCATCGTGTAATGTGGCATCGGCAACAGGATGCAGGTTAAGTTCTTGACGCCACTGCCACATAAAGTGGCAAAAGTTATGAGCGCTTGCTGCATGCTGCATGTTGCATGCACCATGCTAGCCAAAATGTAGTTCAAGTGGCCTGCCAAGTGTCAACTTGTTTGATTTACTTCGCCTGGCTAAAATAATCAGCATAAAACAGCGTGCAAAACCTAACGAGAGACTCGCACTAGCTATGCCAATTTCTCATGCACCAATCAGTGCCTCATTATATGCACACACACGCACACACATGCACACACACACACACACACATACACACGCAGCACTAGCTGGCTTCCTTGGCTGTGCGAACTGGTTGCCCTGGCAGCTGCTGCAGCTTTTGACGTATATCGGCTTCCGGTGCATAACATGCTGACGTGTTTCCGGCACACACACACACACACACATACACATGCACACACACGCAACACACCCACACATATACAGCAGCGTTCGCATATATTTCAAGTGATTTATGATCTAGCACGTTTTAACTTTTTTGCATACCCTGCTTTTAAAGAGCATTCAACTGGGTATATTAGCAGGTTATTATTATTGATTCTAAATTCTTTAAGCAAATATTAAATTATTGATTGCTTAATACTTATGCTTATTTTTATATAATATTATTTAACTGTGTAAAAACTCATACTCCAGCAAATATTCCATGTTCTTAATTTATAATAGATAAATAAAAGATAATGTAATTAAAATTTTTAATTATTCAACAAATCAAAGTAGGCAATAAATCAGTTTCAACAAATCCTTTGACTATTTATTGTCATGATAATAAATTTAGTTATAAGTAATGAGCTAAGGACTTAATAATAAATATTGATTAACGATTACTAATTTAAATGCGTGTTTAAATAAAACTTTCGTATAAGCCCAGCTCAAAAAATATCTCAAAATAAGTGTATCGTTTAAGTCGGCAAACATTCCTTAATTTCCCTAACTTTTTTTCAACTTACTTTCCCTTTTTTTTTGCTGTTGCACGAAATCTAACTTTGGTGACGCATTCTTGCATTAAATTGGCCCAAAAGCACAAACTTTGCCGCTGCTGCCTGTCAACGTGGCGTATGAGTTATGACTGCGGCGCAAGCTAATCTCGAGCCAGATATTTGCGACAACGTTGTTGTTGCTGTTGCCTAATAGTCATTGTGCCTGGTAATTACTTTGCTCGGCAATTAATTTGAGCGATCCACAACAACTTAATACATCAACCGCTCGCTCGCTCGGCAGCCAAAGTCGGCGCCTTGATTTTCCGCTCGACTCGTTTCAACTTTCGCTTTAGTTGTTTCTGCATTTGCTTTTGTTTAATTTCCTTTCTTTTTTAAGCCCAAACTTTTTTTCGGTTTTTGGGGCAAGTTTCTTTTTTGGCCGTTGCTGCTGCCTTGTAGAAATTAGTATTTGTCGTCCTGAAGTTGCCACATTGCTGGGTTATCTGCAAACTCCGCTCGTTGCGCAGCTTCGGGCAACAATACCAATAACAATAACAACAACATTTTGTTTTCTCGGCTGGGCAACGTTTTACACTTGATAAGAAAAACTTTGCCATTTTGTTTGCCATTTTTCAGCGTCTCGTTTCGCCAAAGTCACCGTAAAAGTTTTTCGTTTAATTTCAGTTTGTTTTGTATAGTTTTACGTTTATGCGCTCTTCAAAATTATTCATGGAAATTGCATTGTGTTTTTCACTAATTTTTATATGTTTTTCCATATCTTTTCAGGTATGCAAAGCGCAAAGCGCAAAAGGGATGATGACAAAAGTTTGTACAATTGTAGTTAAGGAAATTAAAGGAGCATCAAATTAAATGCAAATGCTTGAAGTTTTCTGTATACAATCTTTAAGGGACAATCTTTAAGTGTGGCTTAAAGCACAGCTTTTGTAATATGCACTCGTAACTCTCTCTCAGCTGTGGATCGTTAATAAATCACGTGGCTGCAATAATGCAGTCAACTGCTGCAGCAGCAGCAAAAATCGCAGCACTTTTCTCGCTCATTGTTTGAGTTTTCTTCCTGAGCAACATTTTTTTGGCTTTTGTCTGCTTTTTGCTGTTGTCTGCTTAGGCAGCAGGTGGAAAGCTGAAATCGAATATCACAAGAATTTCTATAGAAAGCGAATGCATTTTTTTTTTTTATTTTATATTTTTTGTTTTTTGCTGGCTAAAGTTTCGTAGCTGCCTTTGAAAATTGTTAGTTCGACGAGTTCTTGAGTATATATTTGATGCCATTACAGCAAATATATATTCACAAACTAATTGCATGCAATTGCAAATGCTTTAAGCAAAAGTTTTCAAAAACCAATGAGGAAGTAAAACAATTGACTGCTGTAATTAAAAGTTTTGCGAGTAATTTTAGAACAGAATTTCCTTTAAAAATAAAGAAATTAAATTACTCGTTTCTAACCATTTCAGCGATTCAAGTAAATATTTGTGTGCCAGGAGGAATAAAGGCTGCTTTTTTTGGGGAAAGGGGTTTTGTATATTAACATAATGCTGTTCATGAGGCACTTCATAAAACTGATGACAGGCGTGTGTGTGTGTGTGAGAAGGTGTATGTGTGTGTGTGTGAGTGTGTATGCTGTCATCGTACTTGTGTTTGTTTTCACTTGGAGCAGAGTCCCTCGGGGACGAGTGCTCTGAGCTTTTGTAATTAATTAAATCCTTTGCTGTTGTCCTGCATAAATTACCGAAAAGTGAGAGAGCGAAAATTAAAAATAATGAAACAAAATATATTGGCCGCAAAAAACCGCAACAGAATATTTCAAATATTTAGCACCATTTTTTTTTTCATACAAATTTAAGATGCCACATGCCGCAAGCCACTTGCAACCAGGCTTATTACTTAATGATGCCCTGGACAAGGGTCAAAAAAGCAAAACATGCCCAAACTTAAAACATCTTTATAGAAAACCAATCGCTTATTGAGTTTGTAAGGAAGAACAACATAAATATACTAGGGTATTTAATCTTCGGCATTTGCAGCTTAATTTGTTGGTTTTTTTTGCTTTTTCTTCATGTCTTAATTGCCCCGTTTGTGCTGTTGCTCTTGGCCATTTGGCTCTTGGTTTTTATTTTTTGGGCCCTGTCTTGTTTTATTTTCTGTGCTTTATGCTCGCTGGCGCGCGACGGCATTTAAAATATGCGCGGCATTTGACATTTTAATCAACCGTGCCAGCCAGGGGCTGAGGGATGGTGGCAGGGGCAGGGGGAGCCAAAGACGAAGACGCAAAGCAACAAATGTTGTGAAAAAGTGCACGAAAGGAAAATACTTAAAGAGGCGCCCAGAGACGACACCGAGCTTAAAAGGAAGCGGCGCGACAGGCAAACAGGAAAAACTTGAAAAACTTGCGGAAATTCCTTAATGAATACAAATGCGCTTGGACTGCTGTTTGCTGTCAAGACAGAGACAGCGAGAGTCGGCGCGAAAGAGAGCCAAAATGGACGACAGTTTCCCCCAGCCGGACAGGATTGCGTTGCGAGGTGCTTCGCGCGTTGCGATGCGGTCAACGTTGAAATTTTTTGAGTTTTCGCCGTTGCCGTTGCTGTTGACGTTTCCGCTGCATTCCATTTTCATGGTAATTCCTAATGCAATTTTGTTGTTTAACATATAAATTGTATCTCTCAAGAGCTGCCGCAAATTGAACTTTCCTTGTTATCAGCTTAGCTTGGCCATCTAACTGATACTTGGCCACACTCGCAATGCATAAAGTTAGCCGCTCTGTGGATAATAAAAAGGCTCAAAGATGATATTAGACGCTGCAGATTTTCAAAAGCTTTATATAAACATAAATAATGTTAGCTGAATATTAAAGTCTTTCAATTTTAAATTGAAAAGATAAGAATTATTTATGATAACTTTTACAATCTTTAACAATTTTTCAATACATACTAAGCAGTACTTAAATCAGTTAAACATCTAGCTTGCATAACTAACTTAAGCTTAGTCTTTCATCTAACGCAACTCAAAAAGGCAAACTTTTGACATGTTTGCAAAGTCCTGGCGGGACTTAAAGTATAACCCGTAAACCTCGAAGTTTTCTTGAGCTATTCGTCTGGGCTTTTAAAAGTTGCAATGTTTATGGGGAACATTGTCGAAACTTGAGACTGTCAGACTTTGAGATATTATTTAAAAGACTTGCGAGAGTGGAAATTGCTGCCACGTTGATTGGTTGAACACGAATGTTAAATGAATACTTAAAGTGCATTTGCGAGTAGCGTTTAATGACTGTTGATAAATTTATCGAAAATCTCCGCAGGCAGTTAACGAAAGCCAAAAAGTTAGTCCACCAAAACTTTTAGCCACATCAATTTTGCATTTTGGCTTAAATGCAGTTTATCAAAGCGCCCTTGACCGCTTGGCCTTGGCCAACGACAAGACGACAAGTCATCGAACCTAAGTGCTGACACAGCCAACTAGTACAAGCTTAAGTACTCGATGCACACATATTTTACATCAAGTATGTATTAACAACCATGAATGTGACATTGAGCCAAGGCCAAGAATATCGACGTCTTTTAGCACTTATTTCTTTGGTTTTTCTTCTATTGATTTTTGCTTAACGGCAAGTTTGTCTTGGTGGATGTGTTTAAGAACTGAAATGTCTGCTGTTCGCGCAATTAGCGATATGAAAATTCAATTATAATTCATGTGCAAATCACATTACACACATTTCAACCAAATTAGTTTGTGTGCAGCGACAGCTGCTGCTGTTTGAAGCAGATAACTGCCAGACAAAGCGACAGACGACAGACGTGCATTAATATTGTTCAAGCATTAAAATGTGCACAATGTTCTAATTAAATGCACATCGGAATGCGCTGTCTGTGCTTATTTGGCACTTTTGTGAACTTCCTCTCGCTCGCACTGTGGCTGACGGTGCGTATACGCAATGTCATTAACGTTCCCGCCACATGAGCCACAAACGACAGCCCAAAAGTTGCAGCATAGGTTGGCAGTGCCTTCAAAAATAGTTTGTGGCTAAGCTGTACACATTTTTGTATACCCTGTAGGCTGAAGTGAAGAGGGCATGTTGGTTTATATATATATATTGTGTGAGGTACTTAACCTGAACTTAAAGTAAAAGATAAAATGGTAATAGACAGCATTTAAAAGAATACAACTTAGAATTTTATACAACTTAACTTTACACCTATATATTTTATAAAGTCGTCAATAGCCTTTTTTTTATTTATCCTGCTGTCCTTTAACGGAAAGCCATCTAAATATGCGTATTTCTTTAATCTATAAAAGTGAATGTGTGTTCTGTATGGAAAATGAATAAGAAGGGTATGCTTACCAGCAAATAGAGTGTGTATAGGGTGTTTACTTGTACATAAGAACAATATATTTAAATCTTAATTATATGTGTATTCCAAGAATGCATATTCAATCTATCGATTTTACTTATTTACACTCATAATAAGCACTTATTATTAAGTGCTGTGAATGCTATATTACTCCTCATATATGCATCTGACATTTTTTAACAGGGTATCTATTAGTCAAACACACTGTTTTTAGGCATTTTCATTCGTTTTCGGTTTAGGAATGTTTGTCACTCAACGTTAACTGTCGCGGTCGTTATGGTCACCATCAGCAGCGCTGCTGTAGCCTGTTACTGCTTCGTATCCTGGGCCGCCTTTTAGTCCCTGTTAGTCCTGTTTTGGCGGTGCTGCTCAGCTCCTGCGCATAAATCACGTGGCGACATGTGACAGGTTTTGGCTGCTCGCCCGCTTTGCTGCTTGACTTGTCACTTGCTGACATTTGCGGCCTGACACTTGACATTTGTCAGTGCACTTTTCTTCTTCCTCTTCTCCATTTTTTTGTTGTTTTTTTTTTTGCCTTTACTTCGTTTGCTTGCCAAGTTTGCCAACTCGGCTGTAGTTTGATTCACGCCGACACAAAATATGAGCCCTCATCATTGCCCTGGACATGCACACATTGCACATTTGCGAGTTACGAGCTGCGAGCTATGAAAGTGCTTTTGGCATGGATTTATGTAGAACTTCCAGACCAGATAAAATAGAGGCAAAGTGGGAGAGTAGGGGACGAAACTGGCACACATACTATGATAAAGTGAGTGGAAGATGATTGAAATATAATGTTCAAAAAGTAGAACACAACTTTTTTTTTTATTACATGCAAGTATAATCCCATTTATAAATATAAATGAAATTTAAATATCATTCAATAAATACTTTAATTTTACACACATTTTAAATGTACATTATTCATAATCTAATAATTTTTTAATTAATATCTTAAAATCATGCATCAATTCAAATTACCTTATAACAAAAAAATAATTATCAATTATATAGCTATATTTTTTTATTGTTGTTTAAATGACACGTTCTGTTAAAAATTAGATATGCAATCAGATTATGTAATTAATTGAATGTTTAAATAGTTTAATTAATTGACTCACATAGCCCGCAGCTTAGCCAGAATGTTTGTGCTGAAAAACACACACACACGCACACACTCAAACACACACAGTGGGTATTGATTATTTTGTTGTTGGCATCCCAACATCAGCCCCAAACTAATCAAACATACCGCGGCATGATTAATTATACACATATTTGGCTAAAACCATAAAGGGAGCTTATGGGCAAAAACGCGACTGGAAGCCAAAATTTGTTGATTTGCGAAAGAATTTATTCACAAAGAGTTTTATTGTTATACAAACATTAATTATAATTATAAATTATGGGTTAGTGAAAATGCAGAAAATGCGATTGTGGGCTAAATTTCAGGAAGCTTTGCATGTTTGAAGACTATAAGAGTGAAAAAGTGTGTATGAGAATGAAAAATTGTTCGAAAATATAAAAATTGTATAAATATACTAGGTATTTTATTATTTATATAGTTATATAAAGGTATAAAGTATATTCAAACTAAAACTAGATAAACAAGTTTATTATTTAACTTTTTAAAATGCTTGTTTAATTGCAAGCCTAACATGCCCAGTCTTGATGTGCACGACAGGGTATCTTAACCCAAATAGAAACATAAATTGATGGCAATAAGCAAATGGCAACAACCACTACAACAAAGGGCCAACAATTAAAGTCAGCCATTTGTGCGGTGCAATCGGCCAGGTCAATACAAACACACAACCTATACATTTCTGTCCAGAATGTCGTGTGGTTAGCCACAGACGTGACCGCTGCCAACTGGCCACTGGTTGGGCTACCGAAGTCGAGCTAATCAAATAAAATATGAATTCCAAATAAAACCCAAGTGCAGCCAGTGCACCATTGGACACACGTGGCGTATGCGCAATGTCTGGGCAAATGCCAATCAAATTGCACGTTGGAATATTTGCAATAATTGCGGTTGAATTTGCATTCGCATTAGCATTTGCATTTGCAAATGGCCAATTGGCAATTGGCAATTGCATTATCTGGCGTGTTCTGGTCCAGCGATATTGCGCATACGCCGCGTACGCTAGCAACACTGTTCGTGGGCATTTAAATCAATTATTAGCGCCCATTTAACACACCTCATTAATTTTATTCGTAGCAGCAACAACGTTAACAGGCAGCCGCATGCGCTAAAACTAATTAATTAACAATTAGCAATGTAATTAAATCGAGTTAATGGCGACGGAGAACTATGCGAAAGCAAGAAAAAATGGAGCCAAAGCACAAATTGAAACGTGCATTAATTAAAAGGCAGAAGGCTTTAAGGCTTTTGCCTGACTTTTTGCATTCATTTTTTATGCATTCAGTTTAATTGGATCAGGTCATAAATAGTAGGGTTGATTTTTCTGTGCGTGTTTTATAATGTGAAAACTTCGATTTATTATTGAAATTTGCTGAAATGCCGATTGGTTATGAAAAAGAGGCACTCAATGATTTTATTTTTATTTAACAAGCTTTATTAAATACATATAATATTGTATTTACATACATATTGGTTTAATAAAGTCTTTGATAATATTTAAATTAAATTCGTTGTGCGTTAATTTTTACTTTTATTAAACTTAAGCGTTGTTTATCGCCATTATTTAAATAGACTCTTGTCAACTGAATTTTCTATTTAGAAAAGCGCGATTTGCTTTTCGTTTTGGGCTTTTGCAACTTTTCTGTTTCCTTTACTGCAAAGTTTGTCAATATGCCAATGTCCTCTTTTAATCTCTTTAGCTGCTAAGTGCATACCAATTAGCAGGCAATAGAGACTTTTTAAGTATGTTGCAACAATAAAACAAGACAATGAGCGCAATTGGCAACAGACAAACACTTAGAGTCAATCGCTGAGCCACTTAGATGCCAGACAAACAAGCACTCTCAGCAAATTCAATAAAAGCCCAAAACACAACACAACCAGTTACCCTAACCCTAAGCTCCGATACCCTAACCATTCAATTCGCATTGCCCTGTCCCAAATATCGAGTTGACTGAGTCGCTGTGTAAATTTTGCAGTGCTTAATGCGACTCGAGTTTGTCGCTGTTTGTGCCACGCATTGGGGCAACTTTTTATTGTGTTGCAATGTATTTGAGCGAGTGTGTGTGTGTGTGTGAGTGTGTGTGCTTGCTTCTATTGCTTGTCATTTATTGGACTGGTTAGCAGACTGGGTCCAGCTGCTGCCAATGCAAATAGATTAGCCTAATTAAATAGTTTTACAGAGCTACTTTTTTTGCCTGAAACCAGCTTCGGTTTACTCTTATAGAGGTTCTTTTAGTTTTAACATATTAACAAGGCATAAAAACTTTTTTATATTGACTATGGTTCGTATACTTAATACTAGCATTGAGATACTTTTAGGAAGTTATGTTATTATATTTCTTTTGGATACATGAAGGAATGAATTAAGAAAACATTATGTTGATTCTTATATTATTATTTATGATTTTTATGTTATTAAATAAAATAAATTCTGTATAAATATTTGTACTTTACCTCAAGACTTTTGTTCAGTTGACTCAGATATGCAATTGCCATTAATTAAATAGAGTGTATTCAAAGTTCGGCAATGCGTCTGTCATCAATTAGGTCTCGTTGCGTTCTTTCCTTTGTCGGACAAATGAGTCCAAAATTGGTTGCGGAACTTAACTCAGTCAGAAGCTTATGTAAGCTACGGAATTTTTGGGACCAGAGCCACACAGTAATTGGTGTCTCTCCACTAAGGGAGATTGGTTTGTGAAGGGAGTAAAAGAAGGGTTGTCGCTCATTCGAAATGCCCACTTAATGGAATTCATTTGAGCAGCGACAGTTTGAGGTTACGTTCAAGCTTACGACTCCGATTTGGCTGAGACCATTTATTGCCGAGTAGTTAAATGAGTAAAGGGTATTAAAGGGTGTATTTGTTAAGCATGCTTTTTTTATATTGGCTAAATGCCGCTTAAAAGCGGGCTAAAACAGCTTTTAGTCGTGAATACCAAACGCACACAAATACACACAAACACACGCATTAAACTCACACAGTTGACATTTTATGGTGTTGTAACCGCAGCCGCCACACACACACACACATCACACGCACACACACATAGAGAGAGGCGCATAAATTACGTCATTTTGTGGGCAGAAACATAACTAACAGTAATTAGCTACTTTATGTGACAGGCACAAACGCAAACACACACAAACACATACAGACAACAAACAGCGCGCACACACACACACACACACAGCCTGCAGGCTCAGTTTATGCTTTCAAATTTTGTGTTTGTGGTCAATTGGGAATTGCAATTAACGCGTTGCTTTATTTTTATGCCCTTTTGTGTTGTGGCTAAGCGTACTTATTATAGTTCTTGCCACACACACACACTCGCACACACACACACTCGCACATAAATCGCCACACTTATTTTGCCATTATAGTAAATTGGCTCGCTTTGTGGCATCGGGTGCCCGAACTTGTTTGTCCTTTACGTGTTTATGGCCAGTTTTTGAACACGGGACACCTTTTTGTTGTCCTTGTTGCTGTCGTCTTTGCTTTGGCTTTGAGTAGCTCATAAATTTTGTATGCTGCATAAACTGTCTGCGAAATGCAAATTGTTAGCGTGAATTCGCTTTCTTTTCTGCTCTTTGTTGCTGCATAGTAAATAAATAAAATAATGTGCCGGGAAAATCGGATTTTGGTTGTGTATTTTATTCAGCTTAAATAAAACATGCGCTTTAAATGCATTTTGGCAGCGCATTTCAACTGCTTTAATAATGCAAGCTACTCTCTGATATTCCTTTTTGTTGGTACTGATATTTTGATAAAAATCTTTCACTCACCTTTAAACTCAAGCATCTTGCTTTACTTACCTCATAAAAAATATAATCATACCAGAATCTATTTGCCGAAACAATTTGTTGACCCAACTTCCCCCACACTGCATTTACTATTTGCACATAGACAGCATTTTATGCAAATTCGATCGCATATATATAAACACATATAGCTTCTAAGATCATAAACATGTCATGAGCACGAGAGAAATGTAAAGGAAAGGCAAACAAATTTAAATGCAAATGAAATATTGCAAATATACGGGGAATAAATATAAAAAATCGGTCACAATCAGCTCCTCATAGATAACGCAAATGATGCCATTAAAATGCAAAATTTGTATATCTAATAATGCCCTCTCTCTCTCGCTGCCAGCCACAAGCCCCTTTTTAACGGGCGCATTAACTAAAAAAGATGGCAAAAAAAGGAAACAATAAAGCTGAAGGCCACAAACATTTTGATTGGGTCAACAAACAGATATGAGAAGAGAGCAGACTTGGGAGGGCCTTTCAGGTGGCATTCTATTTTTAAAATGCACAGCTCATGAGTATACACTTTGTTTATAAAATGTTTAAAAAAAACGTGTTGATTTCAAAGTGTAGATGAGAAAAAATAAAGTCTTTGAAGTGTTTGCAAAAATACACTAAATCTTTAAATATATTCAAATATAGCAACATAAAACGTATTTTTTACTTTTTGAATTAAGAACAATGAATGTAAATTAGGAATATTTTCAAGAAGAATCTTAATAAATTTAGCAAATAAATATAGAAGTTTATAAACAAAATATCTTTTCCATTTTATACCTTAGTGTATTTACCTATTTAATAATAAACAGTTTAATTTTTTAACCTATCATTTGGCTTACTTTTTAGCTAACTACAGGATATTTTTAAGTCAAATCCTGTTCTTGTCTGCCTTATCTGTTATTTCTCGGTTTTTTTCATTGGGGCTTTGCACTTGCAAGTGATAAATTGCAACAATGGTTGCGCCGCCAAAGGCAACGGCACTTAGACACCTGTGCGCTGAAGACGCATTAAAATAGCAAAAATACCCCAAAGGTGTCTCGCGTCTGGTTTCCCACCCATAACCCACCCCCTCTCTGTCTGTCTGCTCGTGTGTGTGTGTGTGTGTGTGTGTGATGTGCTCTCTCTTTCACGCCTTTTAGCTTTTTGCTTGCAATTGCAATTAAATGTTGTAGAATCTGCTGCAAACTAAAATATTTTGTTTTAATTATAAACTAGCAAATGTTTCACATGCAGCCTGACAGTTTGAAGTTCATTTTAAATTGCACACTGTAGCAGCAGCAGCAACAACAACAACTGCAACAACTGCAACAAATGCCGCAACTGCTGTTGCTGCCACTTCATTTAATACTCATTTAAGTTAATAAAATTGCCCCGTCGAGCAATGTGCCGCATCCGTATCTAGTGCCGCGTTCCACATGCAACTAAATTCATTAAATTGACGTGGAAAAATTGGACAATCAGCTAAATGAGCAGCCAGCCAATTGGAAAAATGCATTTGGTGCCACAATAGGTAGACTCTTAAATAGTAGTTATATAAGAACGTGGCAATTTAAACCCTAAGTAAATAGATAGTATATAAATTCCTAAAGAGTTTTTAGTAAGTTTAGAAATATTAATTTAAAATTATATATTAACATTTATACAACAGTTTTCAACACCATCCAATTGTTTAATTAGATTAACATAGCTACCGAATTAGGTAACAAAAATAGACATACCGTAACAAATTAAGTTTCGAGTTACTCTGTTAATTGAATAAGTGAACTTAATTGTTTTAGTTGCATTTACTTAAACATCAGTTTTCCGCTATTTCCTCAGTCTGATTGCTGTCTTGTTGGGTTTTTAGTGGCTGTAATCGAATTGGTTTTGCGAATCGAGCGCAACTAATTAATTGACTGACAGTAATTTGCTTTTAGCTACAAGTGTTTGTCGTCGTCTGGCCAGCTGCTTTTTAATTCAATATGTCAAAAGAGTCGCCTCCTTTTGCACTCGCCGCCCAGTGATTTGCATGCGGCACCCCGGAAGGTGGAAGTTGGACCGTTGTTGCACGTTGCCAGCCACGACAGACGCAGTCAACGGCTGCCACTCAAACTAGGCGCGTTCCAGCTCATTCTCCGCGTCCAGCCAGTGACTGGGCTTGTGTGAGTCAAACTGTCAGTCAGGTTCTGGATAGGCAGGCAGCTGTTTAGTTAGTTCGTTAGTTAAACTTGCCACAAAGCCATTGGCCAAACGACTCAGACAAGGCCCGAGGCGCACAGACGTCGCTTTTTGTTTGCCTGTGCAGCTTAAAGATACAAAAAATAACTACAAAAAAATGTGATAAAAATGCTGGAGTTTAAGTTTCATTTAATTACTGCGCACCTTGCTCAAGCTTACAGGTTATCCAGTGTATTTCATGCCAGGCGTTGGTTTTTAATTTTGAATCATGAATTAATGTTAAATAAATATATTTATTTTATTTAGTCCCATTTAGGGGACATTAATAAAACATAAAAGAAATATACTATTATTTAAATATTCTATGAATATTCAATAGGAACAACAATTAGACAGCTTTATAAGCTATTTGCATGGCAATGATTTATTGAAAACATCAAAATTTACACTAACTTGCAAAAATGTTTACAAAAATGCCACAAAGTATTTAACGCAGCAACAAAAATAACAAAATGCTGGCCCAGTTTAACTTTATGGCATGTGGATTCCCCTCTGGCTGGCAGTTGTAATTTTAAACGGGCACCGCACAATATGCAAAATATTAACACAATGCGACATAATTTGTATAAATCACAGACAAAAGGCAAACAATTTGGCCCAAATGCAATGCGGAATTGTCGCAGCAGCTTCAGCATCAGCATCAGCATCAGGTTCTGCTCTGCATTGCGGCGAAAGCGTGCAGAACAATTCATAAAATATGCAGCAAGAGGCAACTGCTATTAAATCATTATCAGCTGTAGTCAAGCAGCAACAACAAGAACAACAACAGTTTGTATGACAGCTACAAACATTTTACAAGCAATTCAACACAGAGACAAGCAGCACAGCAAATGATGCAGCAAAATCAAGCGACAGGACGATGAAGGGGCGGAAGCAAGCAGTAAAAGAAAAACAAGACGTGATAAAGCAGCAACTGAAGCGGCAGCAACTGAAGCGGCAACAGTGGGGCACGTTTGCTCGCCCATTGCGATAAAGTTGTCATAGTGTGAAACAAACAATTCATCAGCGTCAATGTGATAAATTATATTTTCCACCGCAAACACGCTTGGAGAAAATTGCCGGGAAATTTTTATTCTGCAACGCAACACGAAATCGAAAAGTAGCACATGATAAATTGCTTTGTTCAATTGAATTATAAACAATAAAACAAACGTCAGGCATCAAGCATACGCACCGTAAAACACAGAAACGCACAAATGAACTTTAGAAGCAAAAGCAAAAGCACAAATTTAATACAATTAAAATGTGCCGACCAAAAAATAAAAGCCAAAAATAGCAATGCCAAAAACAAATTCTCACTGTTTGGCCAATTAGATGTCGGCTTCCTTTTAATGGCATTTTCTGGCATTTTCATTCTTTTTGTTTTGCTCCTCTGTTCTTTTCTTTGTTTTAAGAAAAGCTGGCCTTGTTGTGGTTACATAGGCAGGCACTGAAAATGTTTGCGGCTAATGCGCATCAGCTTAGCTTAAAGCTAAGATTTTAATTTGGCGCATAAATTTCATTGACTACCGCATTTATTTATTTATCGCCTCAGTTTTATGTGGCACTTAAGGGATTTGTAATTTGTAAGCTTGCCGCCAAAAGCCGCAAGAGTCACGACAGACAAGTTCAACAGTGTGGGTAATTGCTTCATTTGTTGGCCAAAATATTTATGTGAAATGGAGTTCAGTATTTATGCAAGCCATTTTAATTGGAGTCACTGATAAACATGTGGTAAGTAAAAGCACAAGGTTTACTCACTCTCTCTCTCTGTGCTCTTGAGAAATAAAGAATATATATTGCTTTGAAGTGGCTTTCTTTTAGCTTTTGAATATTTCACCAATCAAATTTAATTTATCTCCGTTTTTTTTTTTGATTGTTTTTCCCCCCTTTATCAGGCATTTCTCAATATCGCACTGATTTGCAAATAAAAATCAATCTAAAGCGCCGTTTATTTTCTGCATAATTCAAAGCATAACTCACTCAACATCCTCAACTGGCAGCCGCCTCAAATATTTTAGCAATTTTGTGTGCGCTGCCAGCGCCAATCTTCAAAAACTTCAATCATGCATAAATTTTTATTGCCAGGCATTAAACCATATGCTGGTAACACACACACACACACACACACACACACACACACACAGAGATCCACATGTATTTATGATATGCTCGTTGACTGCTTATGATATAGTCCTTGTGCTTGTCCTTGTTAGTGGTGCTGTCGTTGTCATTGCGCCAGCTCCTGCGACTGCTGCTATTTTCGATACACTTGTCTGTCAGCCACGTCACTCGACACGCCCCGCAACAGCCAAGCGAAGCCAAGTAAAGGCGTTGTCATTGTCAATGTTTTTGTGCATAGTTCCTGTTGTTTGTTGTGGCAACTGCTGCACACACACAAAGTGTGTGTGTTTGTGTGTTTGTAGATTGAAATTTATGCGCGTTGATAACAGACACCCGCCCGTCCAAAAACTTTACACAAAAATTGATATTTTATGGTTATGAATTATTGCCAGCGATTATCTTACATAAAAGCGCAGGATAAAAAGGATTTCGAACAAGCAAAAAAAAAAATAATAAACAAGTCAATTGCATGAAAGCAATGTCAATATTAAACGTGGGGGGTTAACATACAGTAATCTCTCACTTATGTGGCTCAGCGAGCTCTCAGCTGCAATTTGTGTGTGATAACAAAATCAACTTTTACAGGAAGAACGTGCTTAACAATAATATGGTTGCTGAAGAATCGCATTTAAATACATTTATCACATTTTGCATATATTGAAAATGAGGTATTTATTTTATTACTCATCAATTACAACTGGAAAAACGAAAGTTTGCTTTTGTCTTTTTAAATGTGTACAAATAAATTGCGTTTGAAATAAACTTTTATAAAGGTCTGAAAATTTATTGCGTAGCTCGCAAATTTTATCATTGATGCAGTTTTTGTTTTAATTTGTGCAACAAGTTTTTAAAGCTTTTAATGCAACATTTGGTTATGTGTTGCAAATAAATTGTAAATAAATGAAGTGAACTTATTGTTGAGCATACTTAAGGTTTAAAAGCTGTTTACATGATTTTCAATTGATTAATGATGCTTGTTCTACTTGAGGTAAATTTTTTATCAGTTCAATTCAAATACAAAGATAAATTGGATTGAGTTGGCTTTTCCGGGGAATTGTAGCTTCATAGCTTTTTTATAGCATACTTTTCAGCATATTTGCTGATATAGTTTTCAAAGCCAACCAGTCGCATATTTCAGTTCCGACTGACTTGCTTTTAAAGCCAACAGCTGTTCTCATTTGTAAGCTTAAATAATTTGTGGAGCACATGTTGCTATTGTTGTCAATAAACTTGTTGTCTTGCCCCAAGCACTTATAGAGTATGCTTGATATTTGGGCATCAATGAATATTCGCTAGTCTCTCAAACCGCTTGAGCTCGTATTGTTCTATGCTAGAGAATGGCCCTCGAAACCCTATTTTTCGTGCAGCAAGACAACAGACGGCAAACTGGGGCCATGTGCCAAGTGAACTTGTTTCCTAACTTTCACCCGAGGAGTGCAGCAATTGCTCCTGCTGCTGTTGCTGCCATTTGATGCTAAACCGGGGGGGGGGGGGGGGGGGGGGGGGGGGGGGGGGGGGGGGGGGGGGGGGGGGGGGGGGGGGGGGGGGGGGGGGGGGAGCTAAGACTAAAGTAGATACTCGCATTAGACGAACGGGCGATGCGGTGATGAAGCATCTGCCGCAGCGTCGTTGACAGCTCTGACAGCATGCAAAAGCACATTTACGTAGATCACAGTATATATCATAAGGACACAGAACTTGACTGCCTGCGCAGTTGAGCGCATTTTACTGCAGGAATTGCGTTGCTTGTCGTTACCAATGTACCCGTCCTACTCCCACCACCCACCTCCCACCACCCACCACCCACCACCCATCGCATTACCCGCCTCAGTTGCAGCTACAGCGCGACACGTACTCAAGTCTCCATTGAAGTTGTTGCCCGGCCTGGCCCCGGCATTGTTGAGTGTTCCGTTCACTTCCTGCTTACCAGAGTATGTGTGTGTATGCGTGTGTGTGTGTGTGTGTGTGTCATGAAGTGTCTGACTTGCATGTGCGCAGCTGCCGACAGTTGACGTGTGACGCTCAAACATCGTCCTGCAACAAACCGGCTTGTCGTACTTATTCATGCCCCCCCCCCCCCTTACCACCCATAGCCACGCCCACAACTGACTACCAAAACTCCCCTTTACCACATTCTGTAATGGCGTTGGCTTCTTTAAATTATTGTGCCTGGTGCGTAGGTGTCCTGGCATTAAATACAGTAACATTTATTACGCTCTTACCAAGGGTTGTTTTGTGATATGAGTTGATTTGGCACATTTGATAATTGGTGCAGATAACTTTCATTTGTAACTGATATATACATATATAAATATATTTCTAGTAATTGTAAATTCCTATTAATAGCAACAGAAAGCATTTGTTAAATAAATTGAAAAATGGATTGATGAATAATATAATATATGCTCCATATAAGGCTATAAGAATTTGGCCACCTATATTTTCTAAAAAAAAAACTATTATCAATATCTGTTAAAGATCTTATTTATACAAAATTTATTTAAGTGCATTTAATTAGTTAATAATTGGCGGCATCTATTTATTCAATAACTCTTTCCAATTTATTTAGCTGACATTTTATCAATTCAATTTTTCTTAAATTTTTTAAGTGAAGAAATGTTTATATATATAAAAACTAAAGTTATTTCCGCTTTTTTGAGCTGATTTTGGTAATAGATTTTCTAGGGCAACCCGTATTCGTTGTTTTTTTTATTAATTTGTGTGCCCTGCTGATTTTAATAGCCACCGCCTGATGGCAGCTACGTAGGGTTCGTCCTTTTCCGCGACATTCAATTTATTTCTGCATAAACATTTTATACACTCGTTGAAGAAGACTCTTTGCCGCTGTTGTTGTTGTTGTTGTTGTTGCTGGCTGGCTTTTGAATTTTTTATATGCATGTAGAATGCCGGAATAATTCATACTCAAACACTCACACACACACACACACAGACGAACCTTTGTAAATAATAATTGCTTTCATATCACTGTGTTCCCTGTTTATTTATATACAATTTTTTTCAGTGCAACTTTGTTTTGTGATTTGTTGAATGCTGTGATTTAATTTTAAATGAGTTTTTGATTTATGCATTAAACACATAATTGTAACAGCTTTTCTCTTTTCCTTTTGCCTTTGTTTACCACTGGGTACCTTTTTGTTCCTGTTGTCGTTATTGTTGTTGTTGTTGTTGTTTTCACTCCAAACAGAGCTGGCGGCTCTTGTCTCTTGGCAGCGGATTTGGCTGCCATTTTATGTGCATAATTTAATGTTTAGCGTGATTTATGGCGACTTTGTTGCAGGATAAAAACGAACGGCTTTTAATATGAACACAAAAAAAGTGAAGAATTTTGGTTGAATATTTGAGAGTTTTGCGGAGTTTCCTGGAAAGCTTTGGGCTTTGACTCATGTCAAGCATGAAAATTGAGTTTAGCTGTGTGCTTATATTGGATTGGAAAGTCAAATGTGAAATATGTTTGCATGTATATAATATGAGCTACGACAAGCAGCTTAAATATTCCGATAGGTTTAGTGGTTCTACAATTAGTTTATGATACCACTTAGAGTTTTAACAGGACATAGATATCCTTTTACACACTGTTCTCCTCACTTCAGCGACTTATCTGCCTACTTTATAAATAACTCATGAATATCTTTTATCTGCTTTAACTTATGTTCAACAATTCTCAATTTTCAAGTAATGTCAAGTGCAGGAAATGTTCCTCTATATGGCTAAGCATGCTTGAGCACACATAATCCCAATTAGAAAAGTAGTCAAAAAACGCTTACACATGCAAAAAGTGTGCGCATTTTCGGTAGAAAACTAAGCCCAGCTAAATGACCAGCTCAAGCCTCAAAGTGCAATTAAACTAAAAGCTTTTAATGGCACAGACAATAAAAATGGAAATATTCATATTTTCAATATGAGTGTGCGGCTAGAAAAAGGCTAAAAAAAGAAGGCGGCTGAGATTTGCATTTGATAGAAGCTAAACCGACGATTTCGACCCTTGCGAAATATTGAGCATTTAGAGTGTGAGCCATAAGCTGCGCAATGAAGTGCAAAGGCATATAAAATATTACGTATACGCAGCGTGCGCTCACATTTTGATTGTTTTATTTTGTTTCGGGGAATTGAACTTTTATCAGCATATCATATGCGCGTGCCTCGTTTAACAAAACTAAAATGAAAACATAAATAATAATAAAAATGCCCAAATAGCATTAAACGCTTGCCGGGGACGGGGACACACACAAAAGCCAACGGCTCAAAGGTCAGCAAATTTATGAGCTTTGACCGCCGCCAGCTGCAAAGTGATTTCGGATTATGACATTTGACACATAAAGTTTTTATGGCCACAGCGATAGGATTAGTTCGGATGTGAAGGGTCCGTGGACCGTGTCCTGCATAACAAATTACAGCTCATTGCTGGGGTCAGCTTTGGTTCTTAAAGCAATTTCTTTTCATTTTCCATTTCATTTGCTGCCTGTGCACAAATAATTTCCCCTGATTTTCTGCCCCCTTCCTTATCGTTTGCAGCATTTATGCAGTTATTGCTAGTTTGCATACATAAACATAAATACGAGTGCTCCAAAAAGTCGGCAGCCTGCCAGGCAGCTAAACTATTCTTGGTATCAATTCTTCTGCCAGAGCTCCAACGTGTTTTTTTTTTTTTGTTTTGTGATACTGTGGCAATGCCCGTCAACTGGGTCACGTATAAACCTTATTCTCCCGCATCCTGCCACAGTTTCTTCAATTTTTTTCAAGTTATGCTACACACTTTTTGGCTGCTGTGAGTGTGTGTATATCAGGTGTGTGTTGGGTGTGTGTGTGTTTGTGTGTGTCTAGCTACGTTTTTCTTGTTCATTGATTCGTACATTTCTCATGCGCTTTCCCTGGCATGTTTACATTTTCATTTTTATTTTCTTCATTTCATTTCGTTTCGTATTTCTTTTTTATTTCTTTCTGCGATGTCGCTGCGATAAAAATTCAATTTTGCTTATAAGCAAATACCTAACACTGGCTGGCTAACAAGCTGCCTGTACAGGCAACACATCTCACGACTGAATCTTGTCATTCATGCCACACATTAGTCCCATAAGCTCCCACGCTATTTGTCCCGTGTGTTTGTTTGTGTGCGGCAAAATGTGGTTGATTTATAGTTGCCTTATTCATTCCACTCAACAAAAGGTGGCGCCAGTTTTATACCAGATTGCCTTCACCTGCGATGAGTTAGTTATCTGTTATTCACTGATATAAAGACAGGACGAAATTAGATTCATACACACCTTTTTTTTTTTTTAAATTTAAATGTATATAAAACACTTTTATTTGTTAAAACTTCTTGCTTTATGCTGTGAAATCTTTTTATACCCACATGCAATAAGCTTATTATATACGCAAGTTAATGATTCAGTGAAGACAAAGGCAACTTTACAATAAAGAATATTTTATGCCATCGAATTAAAGCTACGAACAATTGTTAAAAACCATTTAATAAAACAATTAAAAATGTAACGATATTTATTTAAATTAAATCGTGACACGTAAATTAACACAATGCCTTGCGCCCAAAAATGCGCATATTTATGGTTTATTATATATATATATGTGTATATATATATATTTATATTCATATATACAAATGATTACTCTACGCTGAATTGATTAATGTGTCGTTAATTACACAACAACATTTATAAATTGCACATTCAGAATTGACAAAAAGCGTAATTAATATAATTTATAATAAATGGAAAGCAGCAGCAGAAAAAACATGAAATTTCACATATGCATTATGCATAACAATAATTGATGGGCAAATGCATTTAACATATGCACAAAATTGGCTCATAAATTATAATTGTCCGCATGCATGCAAATGTTTAATAAAAACTGCCATAATTAAGTCATAAATAATAAGGCTAAAGAAAAATCGCAATGCAAGCAGACGCCAACTCCAAAAGGCTGCTCCTTTAGAGTGTGTTTAAAGTGCCACTAGAATAATGTGTCAATAATGTGCGATTATATCGAACACAATCAACCTAACTTAACTCCCCTATAAACACACTCACACACATCACACACACACCCACGCACAGACACACACACTGCAGTCGCCTTTGTGGCCCCTGCGAATAAAAGAGGAAGTAGAAAAAAGGGCAAAAGAGGAAAAAATAGCGGCGCACTTTGTGTGAAAAGCTGCCTTTTGAAGTTAATAAAAAGCAGGCGCCTCTTGTGGACTCTTGAATAGGGCGTGGGGCGCGAAAGATCAAATGTGACACTGACTTTAGATACCCTATAAAGAAACTGGTCATTCAATCCATTCAAGGTTTAGTCACTAGTTTTTGGACTTACAGATTTTATAATTGTGTAATTTTTGTACATTTTGAGATTTAATATAAACTTTATTTGAAATTATTTCAGCTTACTCCACATCTTACTACAGGGTATATATTTAGTGCACACATTGACCACGTTCATTTCATTTTTGCTTGCCGCTGCTCATTTGCAGCATATGCGAATTTATTTCTTTGCTTTTGGTACATTTTTAAGCTAAAAGTCACGTATTTAGATTATTTATATATATTTTTTTTTTGCTTTCGGGTGCAAAAAAATAAAAGTAAAAGAGAAAATCAATTGCGCGCAAATTGAGTGAATGTCATGTAGACTTCCGTTTCCGCTACCGCTGACGATGGCGCAAGAGCATTAACAAACAATTGTCAAACACAGGCACGCACACACACACACACACACTTTTGACATGTGCGACAATGTGGCATATGATCCCGACACAGGCTCAGGCACTTGCATAAATATATAAGTAGACAATTTTAGAGGCATTATATATGCCAAGACAGCAGTCAGCCTGTGTGTGCGTGTGTGTGTGTGTGTGTGTGCAACCACTTTAAACACAATCTAATGTCAACAAGCAAAGGAAGAAAGGGAGACAGACTATGACATGGCATTGCATATGTATGCCAAGTTCGACTTATAAATGTGGTTTAACTTCCATTCGCTTGTTGTAAGCATGTGGTGCCAAGTGCTTTTGCCGCTGTGGTTTGAGGATTTCTTGCCCCACTGCGTATCAATGAAGTTGTTAGTCGACTGCCGCTTCCTCTCTTCGTGTGTGTGTGTGTGTGTTTTTGTCGTTGACTTTATTGGATTATCAGGCAAATTTTATAGTATTCCATTCGCATATGGACTTTGCCTGTAAACTTAAATGTGTTTGCCCCGCAATTGAGTTTTCTTCACTTTCCTTTACATTTCTTAAGGCATATTTATACGCTTGGGTTATTACTTTAATGGGGTGTTACATGTAATTGGATTTTAGATTTCCAAGCCAGATAGTTAACAGCTGCTAGGGATTGTATTTCGTGGACACCTTTAAAGTGCACTTCAATCCTTAGTTTCCGGTTGGAAAAACATCGCTTGAAACCCCAACAGTACACAAAAATCCAAGCAGACACAAACACACTTAACCATGCCTAAATTTGTACATTGACAAGCATTAAAAATGTAAACTGCATTGCAAATGTGCTTTTAGCAAATGTTTTAGCCTACAAAAAAAAAAAAAAAAAAAACAAATAAAAAAGAGTGCCAGATACCCATTAAAACCCCCAGTGACAGTGGGGTGTGCGCGTCATAGGACAAAAAATAAAGGCAAAAATGTAGAAACAATAGAAAACAATTGATGTTGCACAATGCGACAGCAGGACGAGCATAGATTCCGTGCCGATTCACACGTTGCCCCAGGGGTAAATACCGGCAAATACACACACACAAACACACACTAGTACACACACACACTCACTCGTACACCTAACTCTGCTCCAAATGCTTTGTTTTAATTGTTGAACCACAGAAGTGCTTACATTTAGCTCGAGGGCGGCAGCTGCAAGAGTATTTTGTGGCACATAGCAAAAAGGGGGCGGGGCTGGTTAAATTTGGGGCGCACATCTCAATGCAGTCTGCAGTTTGTTTGGCTAACCCACATACAAGTCTGCCGTCTGTTGTCTGCAGTCGAATTCAACTTGAGCTGCATTCTAATTTAGACACCAATTTTATCCAACTGCACAAGCGGCCAAAAAGACATAAATAAATAAAGTTCAAATTAAAAACGAAGGCAAACACTAAATCCAAACTGCCAGTCGGGTGGCTCCTCTCTGCCCCCCATCCCAACGGATAGGTTGATAGATAAAAATGCTCCCTTCTCGCCTCCTCGACTGGAATATTCATCTGCAATTCCACCCTGTGAAATAGTTTACATCTGCAATTCGAAGAGCGCTGTTAAATCACCGGAAAAACAACACATCGAACATGAACAGCATTCAAATCAGTTGCCCAAGTTCTGTAAGCGGCACCAATCGAATTTTTGGGGCCAGTTACCTTGCGAATGGTGCGACAAATAAATAAAGTTTTCGCCTGGTTTGTTTCTGCTGCAGCAGAAGTCAGCCAAATGCAATTGGAGAGAGACTTCAGCTAACAAGTTAAGCTAAGCATAAATTGTGTCTTCCCGCAGGGGCGAAGAAATAGTTGACATTGCTTAAATTGCATTTTAACTTAAAGCTTTGGGCAATACTCCCATAACTTATTGCCCATAATAGAGTTTTAAACATTGAAGGAGTCTTAAACTATTTAAAATTGCAGTTAAGTTTTTGTTTATTCCTTTGAGTTGAGCTATTTAATTATACTTTTTATTTTTAATAAATAACCATAATTGAAACTTTGTTTAATAATTCAAAGCGTTTTAAGCACTTTTAAAGCTTAAAATGTTGTCCATATTTAATGATTAACTTTTTTAACATGGAAAGAGTCTTAAACTATTTTAAATTTTCGCTTAAGTTTTTGCTTTTTCCTTTGAGTTGAACTATTTAATTATAATTTGTCATTTAAGAATATTTTTTATTTCTAATAAATTACCATAATTGAATCTTTGTTTAATAATTCAAAACATTTTAAGCTCTTTTAAAGCTTAAAATGTTGTCCGTATTTAATGAACAACTTTTGAAACTTTGACTTCCACTTTCAAATTAAAAATTGTTACAACTTTTCTACAAATACATAACTTAATTTGTTTATAATTTGTTCTAAATATTTAACAAGCAGCTCAAAGACTCAGCTTAATCTCAATATTTTTTTAACAAGTTGGCAGCACTTTAATAACTTTATGACTTATGTGTGGCCCTTAAATACATACACAGATCTTTAGCCGCTTACAACTTGCCACGCAACTGAAACGAACTTAAGAACAGCTCAAGTTGACAGCTCCACATTAGCTGAAGTCTCACGCAAATTGGCAGCACTGCTGTCTGTCAGTTAGATTTCGCATAGCACATAGCCGACTTTACGATATATGTTGGCAGCGCATAAACGGAACCAACTACCCGAAAAAAGGGTGGCAGGGCTTGTGGCATGCAAATGGTGGCAATAAATTTCGTAGCGTTTGCACGTTGCAGGTGACTTTTTGGGCCAGCGACAATTCCCATTTTTTTTGTTTGTGCCAACAATTTTAGCCGACACGCCCACACCTCTTTTTGTGCACCCTTTTATTTGATTCCTCGTCTTTTTTTTTTTTTTTGGTACTCTGGCAATTTGCTGCTCAATTGAACTCGACGCCAACAAACGCGACGGGATTTTTCCCCTCTCTCTCTCTCTCTCTCTCTCTCTCTCTGTGGGACTGTCTATTTTGCATAAGTTTTGACAGTTTTGGGTGCTGCACCGGGAACTGTATATGCCGCATGTTTGTAAGCTGGGCGGGCTGCTAACGAAGTCATTCAGCGTTTGGGCTGCCAACGTGACAGACTCAAAGAAATCAGCCAGCCAAAAATTCTGTTGCAACAAACCCGTCACGAAGCTGCGTTTCATTATGCAGCAGCCAACGACAACTGCATGTCAGCCAACTACGTTCTAAGCGTGCGTGTGTGTGTGTGTGTGCGTGTGTGTGTTTGGAGTTACGGCCGCTACTTGATTTATGTTGCCAATCAGACATTTTGCTTTTAGTCGGGCGTCGTGCTGCGCACAGCATTTGATTTGTTACTCATACGCCACGTAAACAACGTTGCAAATCTGTTTTTGTGGCTGTCTACCTGTGTGTGTGTGTGTGTGTGTGTGTGGGTTTTTAGCTTGCCTAGCTCGACCGTTTTCTACCTCAAAATGAACAGTCGGTCTTTCATTGACATTCACCAGAATTTCTGTGTGGCTGCAAACCTCAATTGCACTTTATCACACAAAATAGCTTTTGACAATCGCCTGTCATTGGACACTCATGATTGGGCCAGGTGCTACAAATCACTGGATATCAATACATTTTGTTGTGATTGTTACCCAAGTGATAATCGCACCAACTGCAGGTGGCAATTAAGAATTTAATCTGAACATAAAAGCTTAAAGCGAAATTTATTGAAAGAGGATTAGAATTTTCTATTTTATGTTGGCTTTAAAAAGCGTTGGGCTTTAAAATATATATATATGTATAACGAAGAACAAGGTGGAATCTAAACTACGCTTAGCACTTTAACCTTTCGCCATTTTGGAAGCACATCAAGTTAAGTCAAGTCCATAATTCAACATTTGACTGCACCCAGTTCGCCAGTCCGCCGGCTAAGTTATGTGAATGATATCTCGGAAAAGGCAACCTTTTTTTTTTTATTCTATTCTGGTTTTCTTTTTTCTCTGCGCACATTTTCACATTTTGCTTGCCAAGATTTTTCTCCTTTAGCTGCCACATTTTACATTGAACAGCTAAAACGTATTAGATTAGCTCAATGCGCTCCATTGGGGCTCACATTATCACTGGCAGCAAATTTAAAGGCCGAAATCGGATGGGTCTTTAATGTTAACCAAGTTCTACTACAAGAAACTTTTCATTGTGTGCGTGCTTTGTTTTTAGTTTTTTATGAGACTTTCATAATGTGTGAAAGGATTGTTCCTTACTTTCTTTGGGCTTTGTTCAACTCAAAAAGGAGATATTTATTTTATGTGGTTTCTTCAAAGGAACATATTTGATAATGATATAAATAAGCTTATTGTTAACAGAAATAATAAACTTTTAAATATATTTCAAAGCTCGGATTTAGAGGCCAGAAATTTGAACCAGAACATTTTCACTCGTCTATTTTGGTAACTTATGACATGCAGCGCATTTTGATTAAGTATTATACATGTATAGAAATATATTTATATACATATATAAACCTTTATATATATTATATATATATATATTTATATTTATATTCGACTAAGTCGAGTGGCATCTGTCACGTTTGCTCGCATGGGCGCGCGTGTGATGAATACTTGGCAATTAGGCTGACTCTTTGGCCCGTTTCTTTCATGTTGACACAACAGCCAGCAGCCAACAGGATGAAATCAGTTAGGACAACGTTGTCGTCAATTCCGGCTATACCTAGATTACAAATTCTAATGGCTAATAGCAATGGGAGCGAGAGAGAGAGGCAGACATTAACGTCCCTTTGCTCGCATAAATATATTATTTATTTGCTTTGCTGATTTTGGTAATTTTTGTTTGTGTGTATGTGTGTGTTTTTTTTTTGTTGTTTTCTTTCTCCTGGCAGCTACGTGCGCAAAATACGCAATTGATTGGACAGTTTTTAGTTGACATATTGTGGACGAAAGGAATGTCACAAAAGAGCTGGGCAAATTTGTGTAATTTCTTTGTCAGAGGGGCTAAATTAGCTGACATATGTTGGCAGATTACAGATTTAGGGCTATGTGAAGGGCATTTAAAAAATTAGTGATATAATTAGCGTTGATAACAAGAATTAGTTTTTATTTGAATAACTTAAAATAAGTCTTCTTTTTATGTAGTTAAAGAATATTATATTTAAGTTAATTAATCAGCATTTAAATCTTATTATAAATGTATATCTCTCTTCTTTTTCTTTCAGGTATTTACAAACTTTCGCTTGCTCATTTCAATCCGAGTGCTGGGTAAATAAATTAAAGGAAGCATTCAGTAAAATCCACAAGGCATATATTTGCCACTTCACAATTGTAAATGCCCCTTGGGGGGCAAGTGGAGCAAAGCTAAAGGCTTAAGAGGCAGAGAGAAAGAAAGTCAGAAGGGGGTTGGGGGAGAAGCAACAAAGCATCACGTGCCCCGTTGTGTGGCCTCAGTGCATTTGTAGATTTGAATGCTCCCAAGCGCGTGCCGCAGCAGCAGTTGATAATAATGTGAACTGGGATGGAGAATGGAAGCGAGGTAAGGGCAAATGGTGGTTGGTGGTGCACATCACGCAGCTGGTAAACTGTTGGGTAATTCAATTTGTGGTTAAACGCAAGTTAGTCGTAAGCAACAACAGCAACAACAACAACTTCAGCCAGTTGGGTACGCACACAACTTGAATAATGGCATAAAAAGGAGTAAAAGGAGTCTTCCTGGTAACGTGTGTAATTGTGGCATAGAAATGAAACGCAAGGAAACGAAACCGAACTAAAAATAAAAAACCAAAGCGAGTCGAGTACACTGCGAGTGTACGCAAGTGTGAGTGTGTTAAACACACACACGCACACACACACCGAATCCTTGCCTCAAAGCCTCAATCCAACAAATGCAGCAGCGGCACATTCTGATCCACTTGGCAAACCAAAACCCAATCCGTATGCCCCCGCGTCTAGTTGTCGTTGTTATTTTTGGCGCTCAAGCGATTTACTTGTTTTTCTCCTTTTTTTTAGTATTTTTTTGCAATGCATTTTGTATTTGTATTCCCTTTGGTTGTGCCACATGACGTATGAGTAATGGGTTTGGCCTGAGCGCGCGCGCTTCTCTCTTGTTGTTGTTTATTTTGCGGTTGCATTGCTTTCAACAACCATGTGAGTGTTCGAGTGTGTGCGAGAGCGTCTGTACATGTGTATGTGTGTGTGTGTGTGTTTTAAGAGTTTTTGTTATGCCAAATTGGTTTGTTTAAATTGAATATACGGTTTATGCAGTATTTGTGGCAAAAAATGTGTAAAATTGCTCTATTTGAATGGAGTTCAACTACGGATGGATATATGCACATATATATATATATATGTATATGATATTGATATGTATGGTAAAGTTAAAACTGTGGCTTATAGATTACAGGCTATACAAGTATATGTAAGGATATAAATATAGGTATAAATATATATGTACATAGATAGATATAGATATAGATATAGATATAGATATAGATATAGATATAGATATAGATATAGATATAGATATAGATATAGATATAGATATAG